>JAOYSI010006323.1:0-12918 GCA_025775065.1 Hiodon alosoides | reverse complement strand
TACACCTGAGAGACATCCACACAGTCACATTCTAATACATTCTACACCTGAGAGACATCCACACAGTCACATTCTAACATTCTACACCTGAGAGACATCCACAGTTACATTCTACACCTGAGACATCCACACAGTCACATTCTAATACATTCTACACCTGAGAGACATCCACACAGTCACATTCTACACCTGAGAGACATCCACACAGTCACATTCTACACCTGAGAGACATCCACACAGTCACATTCTAACACATTCTACACCTGAGAGACATCCACACAGTCACATTCTGACACATTCTACACCTGAGAGACATCCACACAGTCACATTCTGACACATTCTACACCTGAGAGACATCCACACAGTCACATTCTAAACCTGAGAGACATCCACAGTCACATTCTACACCTGAGAGACATCCACACAGTCACATTCTGACACATTCTACACCTGAGAGACATCTACACAGTCCCATTCTAACACATTCTACACCTGAGAGACATCTACACAGTCCCATTCTAACACATTCTACACCTGAGAGACATCCACACAGTCACATTCTAACACATTCTAAACTTGAGAAATCCACATAGTCACATTCTAACACATTCTAAACCTGAGAGACATCCACAAAGTCACATTCTAAACCTGAGAGACATCCACACACTCACATTCTAACACATTCTACACCTGAGAGACCTCCACAAAGTCACATTCTAACACATTATACACCTGAGAGACATCCACACAGTCACATTCTACACCTGAGACATCCAACGCAGTCACATTCTAAAATCCGATTTAACCTGGCACTCCTCTGAAAGCTGCACCCACAAAAACAAATACATTGAAGCGGTTTAATTTCAAATTTAAATTGATAACAAACAGGCCTACGTCTCACTTAGCAAGAGAATAAAACCGAATAAAAGAACCTTGCACACATGTTAAATCTATTAAATATTTCTTTCCCATTCCAATACAATAATGAGCTCAGACACAAGCAACACCATCGGGTATAGAAACAGCCAAACTGACCTGGCGAGCAGCGTGAGCACAAAAATGCATGCATTTGAATTACAAATCTCCAAAGGCACGCGTCTCTTCGCCCCAGTGTTGTTTACTGGAACGTGCTTCTGCAGATCAAGAGCAGCGATCACAGACTCAGAGCATCAGTGAGCAGCGTTCTCTTTCAAAGGCAAACATTTTAGCAGGAGAACTTTTGGTCTTCCCAGCAGCATCAGTAAAAATAACAGGTCCCTGGCATTAGCAATTAGCCATGAGCTTTCCTTCAGACACATCTACAGGGACAACGGCCAATCTGCGGGCTTGTTTTTTTGTTTTTTTTAAATGAAAAATTAAAAGAGCTTCAATGAAAGAGCAATATGAGGTTCATATTCATTCATATGGGAACATATTGAAATTTTGGTGCTACCATTTGTCAACCAAGACTATTCTGGAGAATGACAATCCTATTTAATAAATCAGACTTTACCGTTATCCATATGCATTGTACAACATTAAATGTGCTCACCAATATCAAGCAACTTTGGTAATACTGAACCCTTTAATGATACAGATAAAGGACTTCAATTTAATTAAAAAGTGTAAGTATTTCTACTTTAATTAGGTAAATATTTTATTTTATTTTAAAAGCAAGAAATTGATTAATCCTGTTTTTATATTATTAACATGACATTTAACCCAATTATTCAAACAAAAAATACATACTGCTGGTGACTGACTGATCTAGTAAATCGGTAAGGGCACAAAAGTCTCAAACTCAAGTTTGTGCGAGCCACACAGCGTTCGCCAGCTCTCCGTCGACATCACCTGTCTCTTCGGAGTCATTATTTGGATTACAAGCGAGTTTGGATCACGAGCATTTGCAAAACCAGCAAATGCCATGGCCATCGAGCTGGATTTTAAGGTCCTGGCTTTGGGACCACTTGCCTTTCAATGCCTCCCATAGCCTAAAGAGAGGGGGTCTGTCACTGTCACCACCTACTGGAGCCCAGCTGTGTTCCAATGCTGTTCAGCAGCTCTGAGCCAGACAGCCTAAAGCACCAAACATGACATTCTCGGGGTTATTTAAGGCAGCAAAAGAAGCCTACAGCCAAGAGGGTGAGGTAATGATTGTCATCTCTTAAAATAAGATTAAAAGCTGTTGGGTTCCTATAACTGGTTCAGATATCTTACATTTTGATGGAGGTAAAAGGGCAATGCTTCTTCTGGACGTTGTTTTGACAAGGTCAAAGGCATCGGCACACTCTACATTTATGCTGTACTTCAGATTTGTGATTTTTAATTTGTTTCTATTATGTAACTGGCAGTCAATATTGTTAAGTTATACACGGTGGTGTTGGGAGGCTGCTGTCGGAAGGATATCAGCGTTATTGATCCTTGTGCAGATCCACACTTGGAGGACACCGACCCTTCATCAGAGATCAAATCTGCACAGATGGTATCTCGGATTTACGAATCCGTCCGTTAGTGCCGACTGTCCAGTCGTTTAGCCCATAGCATCGTTTTGCTTTGTTTTCGTACACATTGCTCCGCCCACCAACATCAGAGCGATTCAAACCGAGTTATAATTCCTTTACTCATTACGGGGTGAATGCTGTGTTTACATGCACTCTACGAAACAAAAAGTCTATGGCCTCGACTTACTGTCAGAAACAACAGTCTGCAGGAATCCGCTAGCAAATAAAAATGTCAAGAAACATTTGAACGAGTCATGAAGAAACAGCATCAGTTAACGTAGGAAAAAACATCGGGAAAACCGTGGGGTTTTGTGTGTAAAATTATTAACCTGTTGCATTCAATGTAAAAATTAATTTTCATCTGTTAACATAACTGCGGACACGACGTGCACATCTCCTAGTATGAGCATGAACACGAAATACAAAACAAACTTGAGAAATACGCTTACAAGTAAACTAAACACAGTCGCGCTATGTCACGGTTTTGAACTAATTTCAGTATAAATATTACCCACTGAATTTTGCACACCGATTCAAACAGAGCTCACAGAGATCCACGACATTCTAGTACAGTAGCTAGTTTCCTACCTGTCAAGCCGCCTCCTCCTTCCCCATACCCTCGCCTCCTTTGCAAAACGAAATAATCATTCGATTTCTCCGTCACCCATAACTTCAAAGCATTCTTTAGTAACACTTCTTCTGGTTTCAGCCACATTTTTGAATTCAGATGTCGCTAGTTCGCCGTTCACGATGTTCATTGCTGTAGACACCTACACCCATGAAGGTTTGTTTGCAAACGAGTCCTTACCCACGTCGACAGAAAGATTGCCAAAGTCTACAGCGCAATCATTTCTGGGATAGCAGTCCCTATTATTTGGTAGGCGTCCGCAGTGACATTGCGCTATCTGAACTAAGGACTTCATTTCCCACAACCCACCGCGTTCAAAACATTTCGCTTATTCAATAAGAATTTTTGCTTATTCAATAAGCAAAATTAATGGATTTAATTAGTAAAACGGTTGGTAGTTGATTGTTCAGTAACCCATTAATGTAAACAGTGCTTCTAGAACGACTTGAGCATTCTTATGGAAGTTAAAATAGTTCTAAAGTTGTGGGCCCCCAGGTAATATAAGTCATATAAATTAAATTTTAAAAACCTGAAAAATGTATGTATCGAGAGAGCCAAAACGGCTTCGTTTCGAAGATCAGTGTTAAATTTGGTGAGTTCATCTTCAAAGTCGCGGACATGTCCTGCAGCATTATTCCAAAGCTTTTTAGAAAAGCTAATTTTCTACCTATTGTGTATTGTGTATTATTAGGTTCTCCGTTAGTTTTAATTTAATGAGTATTTAATGTGGTTATGTGGCAGGGTCAGAAATTAACAGTATTAGACATGTTAAAGTTCGCCTAAAGAATGTGTCATATGAACATCAGTTGATTTGAATTGCGTTAGACCGTATTAGCTGACACCTGCGCTTGGGGCTAATTGAATCAAACGCTCCCTTTATTCTGCAGCTGGAACAGACTTGGTAAATTTATAAATGAGCGCCGCTGTATGTCATCTATGTTCCATTATAAATGCGGTTATAGAAATACGTTTTAGGTGGACTGAATAATTTTTTATGGGCATTATAAAGCAATAATCGTTGTCAACTGTATGTCTTTGTATCTCCATATATGCTGTGTACTGCGTTGTCTTTTATTTAGGAACTGTTTGTTACCATTCTATTTAGCTTGTTGTTATTTACTAGTTTGTACATTTTTATTTGCTTTGTTCTTGCATGTGAATATCAATATTCATGATTTATGGTCATACTAGCACTAGTACTGTAAATCAAGCCTCGTCGTCAACTGTAAGTCTCCATCTCCAGCTTAAATAAATACTTGCCTGTACCCGATGGAACACAATATGATCAATTACACAATTTATTTATAAAACATCTCCTGTACAAGAAGTACTCCCTAAGATCTTTATACCAGCCTAAAGAGTCTTAAAATAGCAAGTGATTGAATCTGGGCAGAGAGTTGCCCCGGATAGGGGCTTGATAACTGTAACATTTCTTACCAATGATAAAGTTGTGGATAGAAGGGTATTTGGCATCCTGGGAACGGAGAGGTCGTGTAATAGCATGCTTGGATAGAATATCAAGGTCCGATTCGGGTAGGCCTCCAGTACCTTTGCGGAGGTATAACCGATGCGTTTAGGCATACAGGACCGCTTACTGGGAATGGAAACTCGGATCTTTCAAGTCGCACATGAGGCTCAGACCTCCAACTTGGGAAACGATTAGCTCGTTGAGCCAAAGTCTCTACCTCAAGGGACCGATTGTACTCTTGTCTTTGACTCCGTGGAGTGACGTCACTGCCCGTAGTGAACTCTTGCACAACAAGCTTCGCTGCAGAGAGAAAAGTGGTGCACAAATGAGGATAGTGAGATCGCAGTTCCATTGGGCTTTATCATTGTGTAACCTACACGTATTGGCACAGCCTACCCGTGGCTGGGGATTGAACCCAAGTCCCTTAAGCGCTGCACACGAGGCACTTATCTCCTAACGAGAAACAAATAGCTTTGTTGAGCTAAAGACTCAAGTCTCCAGCTCGGGGAACCAAATGAACTCTTCTTTCCGACTCCAGGGGATGACATCACCTTCTGTGGCAAACTCATCATCAGCAAGCTCCGCTGCACGTACCGCGTTCTCGAAGTGAGAACATGAAATTCAGCCAGCAAGCCGTGATCACTTGAAGTTTCTTTGTTATATTTAACAGGCTGCATTGGTGGCCATGGGAGGAGATGTGTCCATTGCGGGTTGACATCAGAAAGTCAAGCCTTAATCGCCGCCAAAAAAGGTCCACAGGACAACAGAGGAGAAGGACTGACAGAGCTTCTTATAAAAAGCACAAATAGGAAAGTTAAAATTTTGTTAATATTAGCTTTAAGCTTATTCTTGATCCTAGGATATTCAGGTTGTATCTATTTCTTGCTCAAAAATGTAAATGGAAGCATAACCTTCTATTGTTGTTGAAAAATGACACACGCTGATCTTAACTCCCAAATGAATCACAGTTTGGTGATCACAGAATCCTGTTATATGGAGCGAACCTATCTACAACTTCAGAAAAAGACAAACAATAAGAAATCTGACACACAAATAAAAGTACTGAGAGCAAACAATTATGAAACGGCAAACATGACATTCTCAGGGTTATTTAAGGCAGCAAAACAAATTCCACTTAAAAAAAACAAACAGAAACAAGAGGAGCCAAAACAAGAAGAAGTTGCCAATAGAGATTCCTTGCATACAGGGAATGCCACAGACAGTCACCCTTTTCAGGAAGCATGTAGTTAATACTGAGCGCAAACCAACAAATACTGTGAGCACCAGTGCAGCCTAAGGACTATGCTGAAAAGTTCAAAAAAATGACCTGGGTTAGCATATAGCATAACCGCGAGACACGCCAGAGAAATGGCGAATCATCTGGACCTCTAGGGTCACGGTAACGGGAGAGTATATAGGGGACTATATACGATGTCAAGATCATCCAATGTTCACAAACAGTATGAAAACACAGGGCACAAGTCCAACTGGCCGTCAATCAAGATCGAAGAGCCGCAACATACACAAAGAAAAACCAGGGAGGCCTTAAATGTCAGAGGGAGGAGAACTGCATTGGGCGCTGACATCTACATCCACCAATCTACAAACCACATCTGTCACATGACCCAAGGTGGTTTGGTTAAGACGGGTCATGAGATATGCTGAAAACCACTGCCTTAAAAGTCTTTTTTTTATTTTTTATTTAGTATTTGTGTTTAAATATTTCATTTTGGCATATAAATTTTAAAAATGAAAAATATTGTTGATCTCTTGCCTCTGTAGTACCTTGGGAGGCTTTCATAACAGTTCTTTCAAAACAGTAATATATTGCATAAAATGTTGTTGCTTTATTGAAAATAAACTTGCATAGTGTTAGCCTTCTGAGACATTTACAGCCGTCCCACACTCAAATTTATGTGGTTTAGACACACCCATGTCTGTAACTGCAAGTCATACTGACTAAGCACGGTTGCTCAAATTTTCATGAGGTTGATTGACCAGGTTAAAGATAAACAACATGGCGATAGAGATTTAGTGTCTCTCCTCCTTTGTGTTTCAAGCTGGGGAGCTGGACTGGAGAACCGGTGTTGTGTGCGAGCCGCGCGCAACGGTCAATTAAGCACAGAAGTGAAAGTTCAAAGCACCTATTGTGTTCCAACTTCCAGATCCTTCATCGGTTGCAAGGAGGAGAGAACGGGGCATCAGCAGAGGGGTGAGGTAAGGAGGATAGAGGTAAGAAAAGTCGGGGCGAGGAGGACAAAAAGGAGAAGGAAAAGAATGAAGAGAGAGAGAAACAGGAGAAAATGCTTTTCAGAAAAATGAATGAATGGAGGGATTAAAAAAGATTAGTTTGTCATTAAATGCCGGCGGCATGTATGAATCAGATTTCAGGATGATCTAAACTCCTCCAAAGCTCTGTCTAGTTTTCCAGATGTCTGGATCCTTGAACCCTTACGATTAAGACAGCAAGGCTAGTATACTCATTATTCATTTTATTATCATTGTTATGTTTTCTTAGCTAACAGAGCAATTTCAAAATCCTGTAACTTTACAGCTTACAGTCATTTACTAAAGGATTTCAGTTTAAGAAGATTCCTCTAGGGAACCTGCGATCTTCCAGACGTCTGGCTTAGACGACTAGGTCACGTGACGGTAGAAGAGTTGCGCCTCTCCGCCAGTAGAAGAGATCAACAGGGTGAAAAATGGTGCTCAAACTTGGCTGGGAGATTAGGAACCTTGCCCATCTGTTTCCTGAAGCAGCCGGCCTGCCTTTCACCTGTCATGCTGACGTAAGAGGCAGGAGACTTCCTGCAGAGATGCAGTGGATGAGATCGTTACACAAGCCTGATGCCCTCTGGGTGAACTTCGGGGAGACCAGGGATAAGGCGGCCTAGGGATGTATTATTTACAGGAAGAGTTGCACACGGGCTGCAGACGCAGCAAAATTTGCCTTCCCATAGCTTCATTACCTACTTACTTCCAGGGGACACCACAATTGCAGAACATTTCAGAAGTTTGCACCCTAGTTTCCTGAGTTTTGAGCCTGCGGCCTACTAGTCACCCGTGATATTAAAAATCTAGAGGGACATGCCTCTACAAACAGTGCTGAACCTCTGGTGCAGGTTGTGTTGCATGTAGAGTCTAAAGAGACGGATGGCTTGCAAGTGATTTGATCAGAGGAAACCAATCGTACCATTTCCTTATTCTCTCCACGTGTAGTCCGTAGCGGCGGTTCCAAGTTTGGGAGAAAATACAAAAACCATCGATGTAAAAATGTAAATATGACTCAAATTTAAGTGATCACGGCTTGCTGGCTCAATTCATGACCAAAAATACAAAACGAGGGCATATTTTAGTATTAATCTGAACGTGCAATTCAAATTAAGAAGCTTTGAGTGACTAGGTTTTATTATTGAGCCACGGGTCATGCAGCACTATTTCTATGCATGCTCTGTTGCCCATTGGAGGTTAAATCCTTTGCCCAATCCTGACATACAGCGTAGAGGAGCCAGGTCTGCCGAATAACAAGATGGCCGTGTGTGCCGAACCCTGAACATGGGCTGTCCGTGCTGTGTAACCAGGAAGCCAGCTGTGCAGTTCACTTGTGCTAAAACCTACCAGCAGAGGCCACCTTAACAAAACGGAATGAAGCTCGGAAACAGGCTAAACTAAAGCTCACTACAGCAAACAGGGGAACAAAGAAAAGAAAATACCAGTAGGCTAATCTTCCATTTTACCTAGGACAAGCACATACGTTTTATGTAAATGAAATATATTCCACCGTTTCTTCATTAAAGTAAGCAATAGAGGACGTACAAACATTAGCAATGCAAGTTTCTCCCCCCCCCATAGTTTAGTAATGATATAAAAATTTAAATGTTTTGAACTGGTACATTTATTCACAGAACAGAGGTTGTAAAGCCATAATACCAGACTACCCAACGAGTCTGGAAACGGAGATGAGACGAAAAATAATGAAACAAAAAAATAGCAGGGAGTTGCTGTTCCAGCAAAATAACCTTTTCGGTTGTCGGTCAGATTACACATTAATCCTGCCAAGGGGCGCCCGCTGGCCCAGCAGATCCCACTGAAAGGGCTTTGGCCCGGCAAAGAGAGCAGTTCCAACAGCGCGCCACTCCAGCTGTGAGCGTTACACGCCAGCTTCCGCTCGCTAATTACACCCACCCTCATCAGGAGGAAATTAAGATCAAAGAGTTGTTCGTTTCCACGCGGCCTCTCCCTTCTCCCAAATCAGCACTCTTGGCCATGGCAACAGTTGAATAAAACAGATTTTATTTACAATTTGCATCATTTCTTTAATATAAACTTTAATCATATATACACCGGTTATCAATTTACCCACACTGAAAAATAAACACTATACCATTCGTCCCTTATTGAATTAAAAATACTTTGAACTCTGAAGTGGGAAAGTACTAAGACAAGTCACATTTAAAAGGAAAAAATAAAATAAAAAATAAAAATCCAGTAACAATTGAAAGGTTAATGAATATACTAAAGTGCACATCAAAATTCGGAACTGACATTTGTGAAAAGTAGTGTATTACAATACAATGTTGTACTAGATTAAGGCACAAACAGCTTCATGTTTCGGGGGTTGGTTAAGAGGATATGCACATTGGGCCAGGATGGGGATAATTATAATTTTTGAACCATTAATAGCTTTCGAATAACTGAGCGGGATGGGGGATTTATGTTTTATGATTTCCAAATTTAGGATTATGAATCATAATGGATCACAATAATACAATGATGACAGGGGGGGTAATTGCAAAACCGAACGAGGGTTAAGGCTGTAGTGAGACCGTCTAGCTTGGTTTGTAAAACTTCATACAAATATCGGAGAGACACTTCCAAGTGAACAGAGCCCATTTTATTATAAATGTTTTCAGGAAGAGAAACCGGACCGTAGTGGCGTTTCATGTGAAGAAAGGTTAAAACACTAACTTTTTAACCTTGAGCAGTGAAATAACTTAAGCATACCAGTCAACTTACAGTATTAGAAAAATACTTCATTTTATTTCAATAAAAGTCTCAAACAATCCGAGGTCCTTGAAACGATTCAATCATCTTTGTGACTCAAGCAATTTGAGGTGAGAGCAAATAGAAACTGCCGTGATAAAAAAAGAAAAGAAAAAAAGGGGTATGTACACAAAATTTAAAACCGTCTGCGAGATGAAACAATCCTCTGACAAAAAAACAAAACTGCAATTAGAAGACTTAAAATGATTAAATCACATTCTGATAAATGGAATTAAATCAACCAGAATTTTACTTTCTGCTTAGCATTAAATAAGGCTAAAGCATAATTATTTTTTTATCAAGACTGAAATAGCTACAGTGCAATGAAGAATGGGAACATGACTAGATTCTCCCCATTAAGAAGATGCATAGGTGTTCATTTTCCTATTAGTAATCTCAGACTTTTACCACGGGCTGAACCCGGTTTTTTTTTAGTTTTTTGTTTTTTAAACTCCAAAATTAGTTTGTTTGATTTATAACCACGTCAAAGTCAAACCTAGAAGATTGTGGGGGAAGTCAAGCGGCTTCCGTCCCAGACGGGCCGGATGGTTCATGTCCTGGGGTCGGGGTGATTCTGCGCGTCGCCTTCGAAGGCCATGTTGTCGTAGTGGGGCTGGATGTCCACTCGGACGGCGCCGTCCTCTGGGTTCTGCTCGTCCAGCTCCTGGGCCACTGCTTGGGAGAGGAAATTTAATCCCAGCTGGTCATTATTCATAAGTCAAAACGGGAAGAAGACTATGCCGTCACCAAAACGTAGTCGTTAAGACAGTCTGTGCCCGATATTACATGGTAGACATTTAGAATGAAGTATGGGTTTAGTTAAAAAGGACAGCAAATGAATAAGTCAACGTTACCCACGCAGTGAAAATGCTCTAAAGTGTGTGATGACGTGTGGGTCGAAGGCCGGTATTTTGGGCCAAGGACTGTGCACAGCCTCTACCTCTTCTAGGGTAATGTAGTTCTGTTGCAGTATAACTACAATTCCCTGGAGGCGCTGGACAGACGGGCAGCCATTTTAGATACATTAATTGGGTAATTGATTGAACAGCTGCCATCAATTAAACCAACTGGCAGCCTTTAAAAAGGGCAGGCTCATCCAGTTGGTTGAGGAGAGCGAGTTCTGAATGGAAAGCAGAATTGTTTGTGAATGGTATGACTTAAAAGTCCTGGTGTTTTGAGCTGGTAACTGCCTGGGATACTTGTAAAGTTAGCACTCCATAAAGGAGTTAGGCTTTTGTTTGTTTATCTTGAATGTTTGCTTTTGTTGTTTGAAGCACTGTAAACAATAAAACGCACAGGTACCGTCCTGTTTAAACCCAATTCCTGGAAGTTTGAGTTTTTTTTAATGCTAGAGGACAGTGGAAAAGAGGAGGGACTGAAACATTTCACCCACCCCCCTTAAAAGTAGTACAATTAATTTAACCACAAAACAAACACTAAACCACGAGACCACATATCCTTGGGGTGAGGCACGCCAATTAAAACCTGTCCCCAAAATCCACAGGGTGGAATAAATAATTATTCCCAAAATAAAAGCTTTACTGGAATACAACCAAAAGTAGGAGTACGAGATCTAACACGGTTAAGACCAAGATGGCGCTTTCTCAAGGGCATACAAGTGCAAACACATTAGCAAAATCAAATGTCAAACCTCCACACTACATACACAAACCTAATTTTCCTGGCCAACCAAGCAACCAAAGCATTTTTTTCCCCACCCACAACCTGGAGAGGGAAGAGAAGGGACAATTTGTCCGTCTTACTTCCGCGGTCGTTCTCGGCGGGGCTGCTGTGCTCCTCGCCTCCTTGCACGGAGGCGTAGCCCGAGGAGGCCGTCTCACTGTGCGCGTCCTCGGGGACGCTGGGGTAGGACCGGAAGTCTGCAGGAACTGCCACCTGGTGGCTGGCCTCCTCCGCATCAGGCAGCTGTGTGGGAAGAGATGTCACCTCCGTCAGAACGCGAAACCCCCACCCCTCCCCTTTATGAACACACACCCAGCATGGGTTGAAGACCGCCTTAAACTAGATCTGGACATCATCAACGGACATGCCGAAACCTGATTGCACATAACTCCCGCTACTCTTTAATTACCTTTAACCCTTATATCAAATGGCCTCCTCCGATATCCAGGACAGGCTACCTGTCTGGAACCAAGACCGCCTCATGGTTCTTGTTCCACTCAAAACATTTAATTAATTGCATCAGTTATTACCAACGTGATCAAGTAGCTTTCCTCTGTTTAGAAATTGCCCAGACTGCAACTCTACAGGAAACGGCGCTTAGCCCATGTCATAGTAACTTAATATACAACACCCCCCCCCCCCCAACATCAGCTTTACCTTTCCACGCAACGCAAACGTCTGCTTTTAAAGTTCTCGCCAACGGTAAGAGTCACACTCAATCAATCAATCTTATTTTTATACAGCGCTTTTCACATGTTGCCATGACCCTTTACATAGAGAAAGATACAGTATGTCCCAGGCCTGACCCCCCAAAAGCATGCCAGTGGCAACAGTGGCAAGGAAAAACTCGGCTTGCAGGAAGAACCCGGCTTAGCTTTATATAAACTGTCTCATCGCGTGGCAACCGAGAACACGGAAGAGCGGAGGACAAACATTAGGATGGGGTTTCCTCAAAAGGCCAACCCTCCAGGGATATCGTTGTATAGTCCCGTGTACCCACCTCGATTCCCAGGGCCTTGAGGATGTCACATTTACACATGGGGCAGGTCCTGTGCTCCAGCAGCCAGGGTTCGATGCACGTCTTGTGGAAAAAATGACTTTTTGGGGGAGGAACAAACAAAAACAAAAGTCATCTACATTTCAGACCAGCCACTGCCACAACCGTATGATGTCACAGGAACAGCTACTGGTCAACGTCGCAGAATACATCAACTGGGCAAGATATCTACAGTAATAAACGCACCCATTCATTGCGACAGCTGGAGCCTCCTTTCGACACAAACACGCGCTCGACAAGCTCTGTTGCACTTGGTAAATATTCTACAGCCGGCAAAGCCTTTTCCATCACATCGCCCCTGACTACGCCGTCACGAGTCACATGTGCTGCACGCGCACGTTTCTGGAGCAGCCCTGCAGATATTACTTCAGGTATGCGACGGCCACGCGCAGAACCGCGCATTGGTGGGAGGGGGCGGGGAAACCCAGGGCACGCACTGTCAGCTGGGGAGAGAGCGGCCGGGGGCTGGGCCCACGGGGGCGCCGGGCCGGGCGGGCGGGGGCGGGGGGGGGGGGGGGGGGGGGGGGGGGGGGGGGGGGGGGGGGGGGGGGGGGGGGG
>JAOYSI010006320.1:0-12926 GCA_025775065.1 Hiodon alosoides | reverse complement strand
CTTACTTTATTATCTTACTCCCCCTCGCCTCGCAATTTTCTTTCTCTCTCTCTTCAGTTCTCCCTCTTTCTGTCCCTCCCTCTCTTTCTCTCTCTCTCTCTCTCTCTCTCTCGCTCTCTCTCTCCCTCTCTCCCCCCCTCTCGCTCTTCTCTCTCTACTTCTCCCTCTCCCACTCTCCCCTGATAGCACCACCCCAGAGAGCTCTCGGGCACGGGGGGGCGTTGACTGGCGAAAGGCTCGGCAAGGGAGATTTAAGTCAGCCGGACGACTCCTGCGATTCCAGCTGAAAAGTGGAAAATGGCTAGGCGCGCACCTGGAACTGCACAGTGAAGCCGACGAGGACTTTTCTGGAAGTGATTGTGTGCAGCAAGAGGCTTCTGCGAAACTAAGACCAATCATTTCACTTGATTCTCTGGCTGAATGCTGTCTGACTGGGGGGACGGAGCGCGCAAACCCCTCCATTAAGACTTGATATATTACCCAAACAATTTACCGTATTCATGAGGTTACGCAAATGTGGAGGCTGCAAAATTACCGTAATCAATTGAAACAGCGAGCGCGCGTCTGTCGGTGGGTCTGATTATTTGGAGATCATCTATCAACTAGATGTGCATGTAATAAGACAAGGGCATTGAATCACTGTTGGGTCGCAGTCCATGATCATTCCTCCAGTGACTTTGGACAACATTAAATTTTGCATCTACACGGATGAGGAAGACATCTCTCCTTGCATTAGGTAGCAGACTTTGTATCTAAAAGGCGCAGTTTGAAAGGAGCAACTACATAATTGAGGCAGCACTACAAGCAATATTCTCCACAATTTCGTTTTTTTTTTTCCACCTAAAAAAAAAAAACGAAACGCTTCAGAGGTAAGTGAGTATGGAGGTCAGATATAATCAGGAGAATGAGTCAGGAATGGTGTTGAAGAACGGCCTTAAGGATGGGAAAGAGGGCAAGGATTCCCAAGGAAACATTTCCAAATCCTTTCTGAAGGAGCAGCAGGACACCTTTTCTGCGTCCGGGACGGTGGAAAACTGTGAAAAGAACCGGGGGAACTCTGCCGACCCAGATTACTGCAGGAGAATTCTAGTAAGAGGTGAGAGGTTCTGACTGACGCCTGATCCCAGGTCTGTTCTGTTCTTATTTCATGGAAGGGAAGAGGCTTGCTCTTCCTGAAACATCATTCACACTTTCCTCTGCGATGCTGAATGTTTGTTTGCATGAGAAATCTGGGCAAGTTTAAGTGTTTATAAAACCTTGACATGAAGAGCACAGACATCAATGAAAAGGATCTAGTTATATATCTTTTGTTTTACAATTACCTCTATGTATCTGTATAGATGTGCGTGTTTGCACTATCAACAAAGGGTATCATGGCAGGTCCGATTTCTATGGGTTTGGGCTGCATGTCATCTCACAATTACTTGTAGGCTCACCACAGTGCTCTGCGTTACTTGTGAATAAAATGTTTACAATTGTATTCTTATATGTGAGGAAGGTGTTAGAAATCACGGGTAAATTTGTTATTATTTTTTACTTCAATTTGCCTCCGTTGTGGCGTTTCAGAATTTAAATAAGCCGTGAGCAACAGCAAAACAAAATTATATTTTTTTACTCTAAAAGGTTTTCTACCATTGAATTGTATTATGAAATCAATGAACGCATATAATTAAAATAACAATCTGACATGAACAACACAATTTTTTTTTTTTTTTTTTTTATTTGCATGAATCTGAAGTTTTTTAATTGTGTACCACGGTTAGGCCTCTAGTTTCAAAAATAAAAAACCTTACGTTGCTTACAGTATAGTTTCTCTTCCCAGATCCTGTTTCAGTAATTACACTATGCAAAATAAATATAACTATAATCTGGCTGTCACAGATTGTGATAAACAGTCATGGGCAACATTTAGTATATAAAGAGCAGCTCAGATTTGTTAATAAAATGACGGTTTAAATATGGCGATTTTTGGATATTTAGTTTTTACAATAGGTATAAAAGTGACATACATGAACTAATGTTTGAACTACCGTGAAATAAATAACGAAGATAATTCACGCACACACACGTGTATATATACAAAATCGCCATATTTGAAATATATATATATATATATATATATATATATGATTTTATGTGTGTGTGTGTGAGGGGTTATATTTAAGACGATTTTATAACAACAGTAGTTTGTAGTTTTATATAGTTTATTATGGAGATATGTATACACAGACGACCAATTGTTAGGCCCCATATTTCAGACAGAACAGGATTTTTATTTTTTATTTTTTTTAACGTGCACAGGTGAAATCAAAATTTCCAGAAACTTGTGTAACAAGAAAAAAAATATATATATGTATGACTTCCGTATCGGGGTGTCTTTCATGTACGCACACAAATAATAATTTCGTTTTCACCCGAGCCAAGTCTTTTGAAACTTTAAATTTAGCAACGCAAAGTCATACCGCTACACACAATCATTATTATACACTTGTTCCATTATTAAGTTCACGTTTTTTGACAGCACAGATAAAAATGTTTTGAAGCTTCCGGGCGGCGTGGATTAGTGTGAGGTTTAGAAGAAGAAGCTAGATATGTCTATAACTCTTAACGGCCGTGTAAATTTTGACACTGGAATCATTTCGTCTTTTGAGAATTTATATTAAATAAATCGTCAAAACTGTTTTAGGCCGTTTCGCTATCTATTTTTAATTATTTTTTTAAAATTATTCTGTTGGGGATGTTTCACGTATTTCATGTATTGAAAACTGTCTCATATTTAGGATTTAACATGCGCAGTTTCCAGTGACATATCTGTCATATATTTATTTGGACCATTTATTTATTTTAAAATTTGCATTTACATGTGAAGTGTTTTTAGTCTTCAGTTATCTGTACTCCAGTCGTGCATTACATAATTAGACTACACGTTTCAACCGTTTTATTGAATAAATGTCCAGCAAAACGCAGATATATTCTAAATAGGTGCATTGATTTTGTTTTATTTGGTGCATGCTTGGATATCATTTACAAGATTGCAGTCGTCAGTTCCAGCTGGTTTGATTACTTTAAGGGAATTGAAAGTCGATTAAACACGTGTACGCATGTAAAATCTGGATGGTCGGATTGCAGTTTCATGATCAGGTATTTAGTTTTGTACAGTAGAAAAATGTATTTTTTTCAACATGGATGAACGTGATTTGATCCAGTTCTCGTAATGAGGTAGATGTATGAGGGTACGAATAGGGTCATTAGGTTATATATAGGCAAAATGTACTGTTAGCATTGTTGCAACCGTGCTGAAAGGTATAATAAAAGCTGATTCATTAAATTAAGTAAGAATACCATACACTAAGGATTTAAACGTACTTATGCGGAAAGGTTTAAGAGGGAACTGATCAACGTCTATCTTTTCTATTATAGATGCAAAAGGGTCCATACGAGAGATTATTCTACCCAAGGGACTGGATTTGGACCGACCAAAGCGCACCAGAACCTCTTTCACGGCAGAGCAACTCTACAGATTGGAAATGGAGTTCCAGAGGTGTCAGTACGTGGTCGGGAGGGAACGTACGGAATTGGCTCGTCAACTAAATCTATCAGAAACTCAGGTAACTGTCTGACGGTCGGTTTTTTTTTCTACCGCCACATAGGACGAAGATAGAAATCAAATCCGACGTAGGTCTCGAGTATTCGTTAACAGTTGCGCTCAGGGATAAATCGAAGTTCTCATTTTATGAATGTCAAATTTAGGGGGGCTGTTAGTTTTACAAGAGACAATTCGGTTTTTCCAGGCGTTTACAGTTAAAAAGAACTCAGAATTCCGAAACGCCATCTGTGCCCAGTGAATCCGATGTGAAAAAAACTAATGTTTGTTGAAAATAGCCAATCTAAAAGTAAAAAAAATTGAATACCACTTTTGGCAGCTGTTAGTTTTATAGGGCCGGGATTATTATAACATAATTTGGTAATGGTTAGCCCTAGGGTTCCCGTAATTTCTTTTGTTTTTACCAATATTTCTTAACTTTTTTAACTATGAGAACCGCAGTACTTTTTCGAATTTTATGCGCTAACCATTGCACAACCTATAGAATTTTAAAACATTTTATTAACATCTTTGTTACTACTGCGGCGACGAATAAAAATCCATCCCTAGCTAATGTTATAGGCTTGAATAAATGTCGTGCTGCGCACACCTCTACTATACTGCGTCGTTACTCACCTCCTTGTTGCTTTTAAGAGCCCATATTTAGAAACCTATCAAGTCAACGAAAAGTTGACTGCTTCAGAACGAAATATAACTTTCAGGAGCTATAGCAATTGCATAAATTTGAAATTTTATTTATTCTTTACAAACTACCAGTTATAGATAATGATATACTGAATTAAAAATAGCCTCCATCTTCAATGTGTTGAGTGAAACACGGTTTACGCACACCTCCGCGTTTTTTATTTATAGTGAGGCTTTCGGCGAAACGCCTTCCTAGTGAATCAAACCACGCGATTTTATAAATAAAATTATATAAGTATAAGTATATATTTTAGCACAAAGAAAAACAGATGATGTATAATAACAATTAGGCCTACCTGGCTGAATATGACCTTGCATTTTTTTGCCCAATGTTACAGTTTTTACTGTAACCACTTTCACAGTGTTGGTAGGCACCACTGATTTATACATTATGGACAAAGAGTGAACTGCCTCACGTAATCTTAAGTACCCTTTCAAGTAGGGTTAAATGTATAATTCTTTTTTTGTATCCTTGTATTTTCACAATTTTTTTTCCCTTTGTGCACAGATGTAACCTTTGTTCACACAAAATCTTAAATGATGTCCTCCAGGCGTTGATTTTGGAGGTCTCTAGGGATAGGCATGTTAAATTATTCAATTTAATTTTAAATAGTTGTAAAAATTACATTAATTTGATGGGGTTTAGGAAAACTTTAAGTTATATCAATATTGACCAATGTTTTGTGTTGCACTACTTACATCTGGCAAAATTACCACTACAAGTAGTTAATTTCTAGAAAGATCCGAGAAAAAGGTCAAACAATCTTATACACACTGAAGGCCTGTGTTGGGAGTATTCACAGACCTACTGTCATGAAATATTGACTAATATCTTTAGGAAGTAATTGATTAGAAAGGCTGGGACCAAATCAAAACTTTGGCTACCTGTCAGTTGCACATTACACAACTGTGTTTAATGGTGTCTTTTGTTTTGTTTCTGTAAGTGTCTTATTTATTCTACTTGGAAAAAGAAAACACTATGTAATGCAGTTATGTTTAGTATGATTAGTCGGTTCCCAACAATTTGATTTTGGTTCTCTGGCTGTGGCATTAATCACCAAGATCAATACACTGAAAAAAGCTGGTCTTTATAATTCTTTTGAATGGTGTATATTTTGTTTATCTAATTAATTCCATGCTAATGTCACATGCTTTCTTTACACTATAATAGCTTGTTGGCTTTTGGCTGTTGTCTTAAAAACGATCTGGTTATGAATGCACGTCCATCGCTAATGTTGGCTGCGTTGTTTCTTGTCTTTTTCCGTGACCCTCCGTCATGACCGGCAGGTTCTATTGTTTGTATGTTACATGGCGCCGGGTCACCCTTCGAGGTGTGTGGAAGTCTCTTCAGTCCAATCACTGTCCAACCATTGTTATTTGCTGGAAACAAAACAGAAGCCCTTGGTATCGCTTTTAATGGAAACTGACACACAGTAATAGTGTGTTAGGACGTAGCGTCTTTACTTGGAAAATGGAAAATAAATATATTTTATGGTAATTCTTTTTCTTCCCTGGCCTTGAAGGTAAAGGTTTGGTTCCAGAATCGGCGCACCAAGCAGAAGAAGGACCAGGGCAAAGACTCTGAACTGCGGTCCGTTGTGTCCGAGACGGCAGCCACCTGCAGTGTACTGAGACTTCTGGAGCAGGGCCGTCTCCTCACTCCGCCCGGTCTGCCAGGACTCCTGCCCCACTGTGGCAGCAGCACCCTTGGGTCCGGGCTGCGTGGCCCCTCCATGGGAATCACCAGCAGCAGCAGCAGCAGCAGCTCAGGGACAGCCGGCAGCCCCCCGCTGCCCGCGGTGACCAGCTCGGGGGCTGCCGTGGGCCTCCAGGGCTCTCCGCCTGCCCACGGGCTCTTCAGCTTCTCCATGCCCTCCCTGCTGGGCACCGTGGCCACTCGGATTTCCTCCAACCCCCTCTCCATGGCTGGCTCCTTAGCTGGCAACCTGCAGGAACTGTCGGCCCGCTACCTGAGCTCCTCCGCTTTCGAACCCTACTCCCGGACCAGCAGCAAAGAATCCATAGACAAAAAAGTGCTGGAATGATTCTTTTTTTTTTTTTTTCTCCTTCAAATTCGGTTTTGTTTGTTTCGTTTTGGTTTTTTGTTCTCTCGCCTTCCTCCTATTTTTGTCAGGTGGTTATTGTTTGCTGTTCAGATATCCAACCACACACTGATGCCTCTCAGTGAAAACGTAGAACATACTTACAGACATACGCTTGTTTGTTGTCCACAGAACAGGGCGATTTTCATGGCTTTTTGCACTAAATCAAAGTTTTATCTCCCTGTGTTAAATACAAACGCTTGAAGGAGCAATCAACCAAGAGATTATGAAGGTATGGAAAAGAGAAACAATATTTTCTGTTAACCGTTTGTTTGTTGGTAGAAGGTTTTTTATATTTTGAAAAGGCTGATAAAAGTTTGTATGGCAAAGCTTAGAAAATACCTGTCTCTATCCCGTTTAAATATCATTAAAGTTATGCTGCTGGGAACATTTAATTGAACATTTGATTGGTTGACCTTAGGGTAACGCTACAATACCCTTTTTTGGAGTGTTTTACTTTTTTGATTAACTAACATATGTATTTAGGGGTAGCTGTTATCAAGCATGAAGGCTTGCAAAACACAACGCTGTTTTGAACTGGTGTGAAGAGGCCTGTTGCGATTCTAAATTAAAGAACAGTCAAGACACAATAGGTCCATTTTTTTTTTTAATTTAGCAAATTTGGCAAAACATAATAAGGAACTCCATAATGTTTTTTTAAAAAATGACACTAAATAGTGGTCTTTTTACCTATTATTTGGCAAAAAAAAATTCTAAAGATGGTCATTCAAGGGTTAAACTGTTCAGTGTTTGTCGTTTTCATATTGGTTTTGTGAGGGTCTTCCCAAGTTGATTTTAACACGGTCTAAATTTGTGACTTTTATGTCTTACAGATGCAGTATTTTACTTTTTTGTCTGTGATTAAAGTACTAGAATTGTAGTCCTGAGTGCCATGTAGAGGTGACATTTCGAAATAAGTTTAAATCCCGTTCAGGACTCAAACCCTTAAGAGGTGGGGTTAGCAGAGACGGAGAGTGAAATGGTCGTCGTGAAGTTTTCAAACTTTCGCAAAGCTGCTCACAACTGAATATATTGAAGTTATCTGGCACAAACAGAGACTTTTGGGGGCATAACCGTAACAGGTACGCGGTTCTGCCATTTTAAAAAGGTGTGAAGTTCTTAAAACTGTGCCCTCGGTTTTTGAGCTAGACAGATTAAGACACAGGCACGGTGAAATTATTGTACTATAAAGTAAAGAAAAAATGAGAATTGTAACTAAAATTGTTATTTTATTGTAAATTATTCATGTCTGTAATTAATAGATGATTAGTATATCTGATGAAGGAGTGGATGTATAGGTGAGTCATCAATCAATCAAGGTCTTGGTGCTGTCTTTGTTAAATATCTTGAACATTGTGACTACGTGGTGCGTGTGTGGATATATATTATATATATGAACAAAAAAAAAAACAATCATCCGTGTTCTTTTCTTTCTCGTTTCTCCTTGTCTTTGAAATCCAGCGAGTGACAACCAGCCCTGTTAACACAATAAAACGCCGGGTGGAATATTGCTAGATAGGGTTTACCAGAGAAAAAAGATGGACATGATCAGAACGAGCAGAATTTTTGATTTTATTTATTTTTTTGCACAGAGAGTACATATGCATGCGCACCAAAATATTAATATTGAATGTATGACTCTTTCATGGTAGAACGCTCTATTTTTCGCTGGCTATTTATTTAGCCAAGGATATGGGATTATTTTCGGCCTAGTTAAAAGAAAAACAAAACAGATTGATAAAATCCTTTGAAATAATTAATTCTGACATAGCAGTTGCATTTGGAAAACTATATTAAATTTTTCAAAAGAAGTTAGAATTACAACTTTAATACATATACCCAAGTTTAATTAAAAATTGGAATTGTGTTCATGGCAATATATATGGGTCAGGTATAGTGATGTAATGCAAGGCGAAACTAAACTGCTGCTTCTGAAAAGTTTATAAAGCACTGCTTAAAAACATGTCTAGTTACTTGTTGCCTGGCAATCCATAAACTACATAATTCAATCATTTTGTGGGTAATTAAAAATATTTCAACGAGCAGTGTATCATTCCATTTTAATATTAGTTTATTAGATTCAAACTGCGTAACAAGCTCTCTCATTTCCCATTTCAAAGAGTATGTTGTGACTATTAATAATATTTTACAAATTATCTTAAATTAACAAATTTAGCTACCATGTCATTTACTCGTGAATTTTTTTTTTGTTTCTGATTTTTGAGGAATCACATTTAAATTATATATTTTTTTATTTCTCTTGAAAAAAGTAATTATTACCAAGTTGAAATCGCAATCTCTTAGTGGGAAAGACGAGAAGTGTGGAAAAAGAAAGTTGGCAATTGTTCTGACTCTCTTCTGAGCGAGACTGGCGTGGTTGAAAGGTTATAACCTGCAGGAGTATTATTAAACTGTCAAAATGTAAGTCTTATGGAACTTACTGTGCTGTGCGGGACAGCCTACGCAGCGAGCCAAACCCTTTCTGTCTCCGTCTTCAAGAACACTCCAAGCTTTTTTTTAATTGTCACGTTTTCTATAGGCCAAGAAAATCCCACTATGGCCCGTGAAAAGGAATGAGTTCGGCCATTCAACAAGCAAAAAACACTTACATGAGAAAAGAGCTGTTTCTGAACGGCCTACACCATGGTCACAAAGCTAAGAGAATTTCTGGACACTCAGATGATGATGATGATGATGATGGTAATAATAACAACGTTATTAGGGTAAAACCCCACTAAGAATCTGTTGTCATTTATGTGATTATTTGTCTTCTCTCGTTTTATCTGTAAGTTAAAAAACATTTTCTGAAATGTATTGCTGACAACATGCGTAGGATTCTGAGTAGGATGTGTGACTAATCTAGGTTTCTGTGCTATTTATTAACTCCAGTGTTATTCGTTGGGGCTTGTGCAGCTGTTAAAGCGTTTAAGTATTCAATAATTACCTTTAACGATGACTGTAGCATTACGGGTATATTTAATGACATAAATGACCATTGCCATATATTATAAATATTTTAGGTAGTCCGGACTTCCTTTGTTCCTTAAGTTTGTGTATAATGTAAATTAATGCTCCTGAAACTCTGACTTCAGGAAATACGCACTGGAAACTGACATAGTCCCTATGTACAGATTTATGTTCGTTTTGATAGATGGGTTAATCAGAGAGTCATAACAGGGTGGTCCTTGTCCAATCCACATCAGGAGTTATACATCTGAGGGATAGGAAGCCGCTGTTTCACGGGGCTGTGTCTACTCTTGGTTCCTCTAGTCTTACTATGGGGGAAGGTTCAAGAGCATTGGACGGTCCTGGCTGAATTGGGGACTGAGGCCTTTTGTTTCTCTGCACTCGGAGTGCAGAGAATCGTGTCCTCCCCACTGTGTTTGAGTGAATCCAAGGAGAGAGAAAACGGTCACATTTCCCATCTCCCGTCTTTCCTCCGCAAGTTCAATTAGAAAGAAGGTTGAGGTTTTTGTAAGTGCTGAGGTGGGGAAAAGGGGGGAGGGAGGGAGGGGGGAGTGGCTGTCTACAGTAGCTTGAGACCACCAACACATTTCTCTTTGTCACATGACCTGTCTTTAAACCCAGGCCTCTGTAAACAAGAAAGGCCGCATCCTGCCTCTTTATGTCCGGCAGGACATGTTTTGTTTGCGTTTCTCCTTTTTATCACACATTAAAGCAATGGTGCCGTTCCAAAGCGCATTCCCCGCTGTAGGACAGGCAATTAAACGTCTCTGGATTGCCTCAATTCCGATGATTTTCTCAGTCTTTCTAAATAGTAGCACGTTTGTGCACCCAATTCCCGGGAACAGTTAATCAAATTCACCATTGAAACCACAAGATCCAACCTCTGCATTCAGTATCTGTAGGGCCGGTGTCAAATTGTGTCAAGCTTGGAGACTTAAAGACAGTGGAAATGAAACTGCCACACCATTGGGGTTTTGCTAAGTTGACACTAGTGAAATTAAAGCTATTAGTTTCAGCTTGACCTGAATCACAAAAAGTGTGCAAAGTAAAATGATCGAGTTCTTCTCTAGATCCATTCCAGCCACCAAGATTTGATGCCATTACTGGAAGCCCAGTTTTCTCCAGACACTGTTCGGGATTTCATGCAGCATTTCACCTTGGGGTTTTTGTGGTGAACTTTCACAGTGTGCGTCTAAACTGCCTCCCTCAAATTCCATCACTTTTCTCTGAATCATTTGACCTCTTTATGTGTCAGCAATTTGCAGTCAAACATTGTACAACAGAAGTGTGTGCTGGTGTGTGAGCGTGCGTCTCTGAGATTTGATGTGAGGTTTAAACGGGTTTATCAAAAATCTGTCCATTCATTGGCCCTTACACCAAGCTTTCCTTCTCCTTTGTATTTTTAAGCACTCCGTGTTAAACAGAGTCCATCAAATCCTTAAAAAAAAAACCCCAGAATACTTCATTCTAGATTATTTCAGTGTATTTTTAAACACTCCATGTTAAACAGAGTACATCAAATCCTTTACAAAAAACCCCCAGAATCCTTTAGTCTAGATTATTTCAGTGTATTTTTAAGCACTCTGTGTTAAACAGAGTCCATCAAATCCTTTACAACGACCCCCCCCATGATACTGTAGTTCTAATGATACTGTAGTTCTAATGATACTGCAGTCCTAATGATACTGTAGTCCTAATGATACTGCAGTTCTAATGAGACTGTAGTCCTAATGATACTGCAGTCCTAATGAGACTGTAGTCCTAATGATACTGCAGTCCGAATGATACTGTAGTTCTAATGATACTGTAGTCCGAATGATACTGTAGTTCTAATGAGACTGTAGTCCTAATGATACTGTAGTTCTAACGATACTGTAGTTCTAATGATACTGTAGTTCTAATGATAGTGCAGTCCTAATGATACTGTAGTCCTAATGATACTGTAGTCCGAATGATACTGCAGTTCTAATGAGACTGTAGTCCTAATGATACTGCAGTCCGAATCATACTGTAGTCCTAATGATACTGTAGTTCTAATGAGACTGTAGTCCTAATGATACTGTAGTCCGAATGATACTGCAGTTCTAATGAGACTGTAGTCCTAATGACACTGCAGTCCTAATGAGACTGTAGTCCTAATGATACTGCAGTCCTAATGAGACTGCAGTCCTAATGAGACTGCAGTCCTATGATACTGTAGTCCTAATGATACTGTAGTTCCCAATGATAGACATATAATCTGACTGGTGTCCAACAAATAATCCCAAAACAGCAGAATAATAAAACTGTATCATGCTCAGTTGGTATGGGCTCTTCCCCAAGCGCAAACTGAGTCCTGTATGCTTTTGTCTGCCAGTTCGAATCCAACTCATGTCATTAGCCTATTGTGATATAGTGTGCCCAGGAGAGTAAAGTGGCAACGTAAAGCGGCTGGACATTGGGTAGGACTCATGCGGCCTTTCAGTGCCTTTGAGGGGGACTGGAGGAGCCAAGTTGGGCTTTCTCAACCTCCCTGCCAGTGGTGGTGAGAGTCGCGCTGACGCGTTTGCACAACTGCCGTTTCCAAATTGGGAGAAAATTACTGTAAAATAAGTGAGTACAGAAAAAAAAAAAATCCCTGTATCAAATGACTTCAGCTACGTAAGTTCATGACCCCATACCCTTCTGTTCACAAATATGAATGTTTGCCATTGTATGTGTGCAAACAAAGGCAGAGCTCGATTTCTTTTTAACTCAGCGTAAAAGACTTTTTTGGGGGAAAAAAGGCTGATATTTTTTACAATGAGGGCATCGCGTCTGGTGGTGGGAGCTCTTCAGTGGCATTAATTTGCTATTTTTGCATGAAGCCCTGAAACGTTTGAATGGACTCTCCAGGGACAGCGGGAACAGACCGGGCCGGCGGCCTGGTTGTGGCGGCGCTGCCCACTCCAGTGTGTAGAGCTTTCCCTGCCGTCGCATTTAAACTGGAGAGCCTGTGTGTAGGGGTTCAAAACCACCTCCAATCTGTCTCTCAGTACCTATTGTACCAAACGTGCCACGTCAAGTGAGAAGGGATCAGAGCAACAAAATGGAGAAAACAGCAATAGAGCGTGTTTTTCTTTTAAAGCCAGGCAATCAAAGCATTTTACAAGTCACTCCATGGACGTGATAATGTGCTCTCTTTCGACATGAGTGCCACATACAGTCTCGAATGGTAGTTCGACGTCCCCAAAACGGTAGCACGGCGGTTTTCCTCTAGGTCACCCAATGCTGTGGACAATGGCTATTGTCTGCCTGTCAGAGCAAAAAGACTGAGTTGACAGAGTATGGTATCAAACAAGAGAACTCATATTTTGACAGGTATATCAATGCTCTATGGGGATAAAAAGCTACTAAAATTATTTATGAGAGAAAGAGAAGCACAATAATGCCAATAACAGACCATGTAAAAGATTAACCCATATTTTTATTTTGAATGATTAGGATAATTCAATGATAGAATATTAATACATACACATCGCCCTCTGCATTCACGGTTGCAAATACAAAATCCCGGTAAAGTCCTCTCGGTAGTCCTCGTTTTATATATA
>JAOYSI010006317.1:0-12929 GCA_025775065.1 Hiodon alosoides | reverse complement strand
ACATATAAATATACACACACACACACACACACACACACACACACACACACTGGGGGCCAAAAGTTTGGAATATTATCCAGGTTTTGTTTGAAAGAAATTAGTACTTTAATTCACTAAAGTGACATTCAACTGATCACAAAGTATAGTCAGGACATTACTGATGTTAAAAACAGCAACATCACTATTTGAAAAAACGTTTTCGATCAAATTTAGACCAATTTCCAGCAGCCATCACTCCAACACCTTAACCCTGAGTAATCAGGTTAATTTGCTTATTAAGTTAGTACTAGAAAATCACTTCCCATTATATCAAACACAGCTGAAAGCAATTTGGTTCATAAAATAAAGCTAAACATTGTCTTTGTGTTTGTTTTTGAGTTGCCACAGTATGCAATAGACTGGCATGTCTTAAAGTCAATATTAGGTCAAAAATGGCAAAAAAGAAACGGCTTTCTCTAGAAACTCTTAAGTCAATCATTGTTTTAAGGAATGATGACTACACAATGGTGTACAAAGGTGTAGACTACAGTCTTCAAAGACAACTGGCTCTAACAAGGACAGAAAGTGATGTGGAGGGCCCAGATGTAGAACTAAACAAGAGGATCAGAGTACATCAGAGTCTCTAGTTTGAGAAATAGATGCCTCACATATCTTCAGCTGATAGCTTCATTGAATTTTACCCGCTCAACACCAGTTTCATGTGCAACAGTAAGGAGAAGACTCAGGGGTGCAGAGTGTGATGGACCGATGTATCAAAGTTTGAAGTTTTTGGCTCAAACAGGACAATGTATGTGAGAAGAAGGATGAACGAAAAGATGTTGGAGGAATGCTTAACACCATTAGTCAAGCATGGTGGAGGAAATGTAATGGAATAGGGGTGCTTTGGTGCTGGAGATTTTTTTCTAGTTATTAATTTCCTGACTATACATTGTGATCTGTTAAATGCCACTTCGGTGACTAAAAGTACCAATTTATTTCCATAAGAATAAAATCTGTACATTACTCCAAACTTTTGGCCCCCAGTGTGTGTGTGTGTATATTAGGGTAAAAACATTCTCAAAATCTTAGCAGAATAATTGCTCTGAAGGTCTTTAGTTTTGATTGTGCTGTGCCATAAAAGTAGCAAAATTTATAATGAAGAGATAAATAAAAGGACAATTTTCTCAGTGATTAATACAAAATGGTGAAGTCCTGCACAGTGCACTGTAGAACGCTTAGCACCTCCTTTAAAATTTTTGCGTCGTAATAAATTATTTTATTTTTTATTTGATAATATTAAAAAAATGAAAGCAAAACCAAGGGCCAAAAGCATTGCTTTTGATCAGCAGTTCAGATCAATTTCCCCCACAAAACCCCTTTATTAGCATCAGAATAATTAAAATGACCCCAGAAATAAACATGTTATATAGTGTAGCAATGTTATTCTGTCATATTTCATTTGTAAATTTGTAAAACACAGAATATCACAATAAAACTGCAATCACTAGGTTTATTAAAGGTTAGTCAGTGCTTTTTGCTTGCCTTTTATAGCTTGTTTTGTGGATAGAGTAAAAATATATATTTAAGTTAAAGAAGGTTTAAATTAAGTACATAAAAACAGGAGTTATTTTTCTAATGACCACCTTTAATCAACAACCCATTTCAGGAAGCAAATCAAGGAGCCATTGTTTTTGCCATATACTCTTATAATGTGTGGTGAGAAAAATGTTCGAGTACATCACATTCAAATATGCCATACTGCTCCTTAATGGAAGAAAGGGGAACAAATAACTTTGTATAATATGATTATAACTTTTAAAATAAACTATTAATAAATATCTGCAAGCTAGAAGAAAAACAAATCCTTGTATAATATAGTGGTCTGACCCTCGTTCAGCGCTAGTCAGTACTTGTCTAATGAATTTAATAGCTGAAGCAGGTCAACAAACAATTAGATTGGGGAGTAACACCCTATATAATTTTAAATAATATAATTTTTAAATATGGGCCAGTAAACATGTAAGGCCCTAAGAGAAACACCATACATTCCTGAACAACATGAAGAAACATATGCAAACACAGCGATCACCCATGTTGACGTACAGGTGTCAAAATATATATGCATATAGACAATACTCACACAGGTTGAATTACTTGAGCTTTCCTGAGTTTTTCAGTGATAATACTTTATACATTGTCTAATGTTAACATGCCATCTCAGGTATATTCACTGATTTTTCACTGATATATACTGATATGAAAGTGAAAACTGATTTACTAGTCAAAGTATGACAGGTTGTGCAATGTCTGTGAAAATATTTGAAACCCTTGAGCAGTGAGACATTCTTAAACATCTAGTTAACAAGAACAGACCGTAAAACAGAATAACAACTCAAATCAGGGCATAAAACATTTTCCATTATGATCAGTGACAGCTACCAAGTTTCACCACGCCACGTAACATATCTAGACATAGTTCTAGATACAGATGGAGGTGGTGACAGAAAACTGTTTAAAAGGTCATTTAAATATATAAGAAATAAGATCATAGCTGAATTGGGGTCAGCGACTATTATAGTGACAGACTCAGATGTCAGTTTAATAATAAATGTCAAGAAGGCAAAAACAAGTTCTCTAAAGGATGCTAGCTGTGTTATTCCTCTACAGTGCACTAGGCTGTAACATCTACTGTAATACATTTTAAATATTAAAATTTTTTAACCTCAAGTTTTTAAAGGTACATCGTCTAAACAGGGAATGGTTAAGGGTGAAGGTTCACTGACATCATTGTTGACCATTGATAATAATCAAAATATTGCACATGAAAAGTACACAATACTATAGAACTGGCACAGCACAAGAGTAATTTTTTGGGGGATTATTTCCCTTTTTTCAGTTCTTTATTGCAGCAGACAAAAAAACTAAACAAAACAATGTCTCCATAAAAAAGCTATGGTTTTGTAGTTCATGATGGGATGGTCAATATGAGTTAATTTGGCAGTATGGTTTTCAGAATGCTGCAGGGCACCATTTTCCCCAGTCTGAGTTCCACGGCATGCTCCATCACATGCCTGAGACGCCAAGGCCCATGCCAGCTGTGTGGCTCATGCACGGCAGAGTCTGTGCCTCCTTTGGGAAGTCGTGTGTTACTAGGCGGCCATTTTCACCTCCACTCCCATTCCTGCTCATTCTGGTCAGGGAACTCAACATAGCGTTATTGATAATTTCCTGGAGAGTAAGGAAGATGAATATCAAAATTATAATGGGATCATGACTACTAAATCAATCAATAATTTTATGTACATTTTATGTGAATAACTACAAATAAAAGAGTGGTCTACAATTTGGGGATTGGGGGTTGAAACTCAATATGTGGGTATTTACATACATAAATAAATATAATGTAAATATATCTCTCAAACATTTTCAGATTCCCCATCAGTAGTGAACTCTAAAGCTGAATTCACACCATTATCCTGCTACTTTGTGCGCTGCTAGATAGTGTGCAAACCTTCACTCCAAATGAAGGTAGTCAATACTGTGACCCCAAATGGATTTGAAAGGAATCCCCAATGTGGGAGAACATTGGGTTATTATCATAACCATGGTTCCCTGAAACAGAAATATTAACCATCACCAACGGCTTTTTTCCCTTTAAGAATCCAGAGTTCTAAGCAGTTATACCAAATCTCTTGAGAGTGCTTGGTGTCAAGCGACTGCAATGTTATACAATCTTTGACGCGTCTGTTTATGTCTTTCAGCTACCATGACAGCTGATAGTTAATATTTCTATTTCTGGGAACCACGGTTATGATAATAACCCAATATTCCCTTTCAAATACAAAATATGAACCATCACTAATGGTTGACTATAACCAAGTTATTTTGAGCAGTCCTGTAGCATGCCACTTCGACATAATCGGCGGAAAAAACACTGTCTTTCAGCGGTGCTTGCACTGGTGTTTTTATTTGGTCAAACAGACAAAAAACAACCAAAATAAACCGCTCTTTTCTCCGAACCTCCAGCACCTACTGAGGGACGGGATTCTGTTAAATTAAGTTTATAATTACAGTAATCCTCAGTCGGTGCTGATGGACGTGCCTGAACCACTTCGACCGAAGAGCATGTGTTCGTAAGTCGGACACGTGGTACACACCTCCCCCACCAGAACGACCCCACGGCACGTTCTAGGCAAAGGCACCCCCCCCTCCCCCCAGCCAGGAGACGAAGTGCTCTGACGCATCCGTTTGCAGCACAAATGCTTTGAAGTCAGGGTTACCAACCACAGTTCCCCCGCACAAAGCCGCTTTGATCTCCTTGAACACGGCCTGGCACTGCTCCGTCCATTGGACCGGGTCTGGACTCCCTTTTTTGTTGACCGACCTCACCTGCTTTTTAGAAATAGGCGGGAGGTCTTGTCGATAAGCAGCCAAATTTTGCCCCTACCTAAGAGGAAGCCCAAATACCATACCTCCCTCGGCCCAATTGCACATTTGCCGGAGTTTGCCATGAGCCCAGCCCCCCTCAAAGAACCCAGTACAGCTCGCAAATGCCGCACATGCCACTCCCAATCATTACTGTAAATAACTATGTCATCAAGGTAAGCGGCATACTTACAGTGCGGCTGGGGCACCCTGTCCATGAGCCTCTGGAAGGTGGGTGCCGTGAAGCCCGAAAGGCAAAGTGACGAATTGGTGCAAACCGATTGCAGTGGAGGATGCCATTATTTCCTTGGACATTGGAGACAGGGGAATCTGCCAATAGCCCTTGGTCAAATCCAATGTCGTATAAAAGCAGGCAGTCGATCCAACAGCTCATCCACCCAAGGCATGGGATAAGTATCAAACTTCAACACTGCATTTACCTTTCTGTAGTCAACAAAGAATCTCTCCGACCCATCCGGTTTTGGAACCAACACCACTAGACTGCACCAATTGCTGTAGGACTCCTTGATTACCCCCATTTCCAATCTTTTTCTCAGTTTCTTGCTGGAGCACCTTTTTCTTTTGCTCGGGAATACGATATGGCTGGCTCCAAACCACTGTACACAGCGGGGAATGTATATGGTGGTCGACTATGGTTGTAGGACCTTGCAGAGGGGAAAACACATCTGCAAACTCACGTACCACTTGATGCACTACCAAACTTTGGGTCGGGGACAGCTGATTATGTAGGGACACCGGGAGAAGAGTTAGGGACCTAGCCTCAGGACCTAAATCGTCATCCTGGCAGTCTGCTGTAATTTCAACAGATTGAGATGCTGAATTTGTCGCGCTCCCCTCGATCAGTGTGTATAACCTCATAGTCAAAAAAAACAGCCCTTGCCACTGCGCTAACAATTTTGAGGTGGATGTAGGGAGTAGGACCAAAACCTTATTGCATGGGTGGAATGTGCACAAGTGAGCCTCCCAGTTGCCTACTCTTTGCCTGCCATAGGCCATGAGCAAAAATTAACTTGATAGTTGTCCCAAAGAGCGCAGTTTTGCTTGGAAGTCCCAAGTTTCCTTAATGAGGTCCAACATGCCACACGGCCAACATGTTTTTTAATGTTCGATTAAACCGTTCCACCAACCCATCCATCTGTGGGTGGTATTTACTGGTTTTAATCGGCTAAATCCTGCAAAGCTTATGCATTTCTTATAGTGTCTGTGACATAAAAGCTGTGCCCTAATCTAAGAGAATTTCTTTTGGGAAACTGACTCAGGATGAACAATAAGGCATCCGCAACGCTCTTTGCATCGGTGTTGTGAAGGGGGAAAGACTTCCAGATATTGAGTTGCATTATCAACTATGACTAACACTAATAAATGACAATTCAGTCAAAAGGGGAAATCGATTAGTGGTTACAGGCACAAAGGTGCTTTTGGTATAGTGGATTATTTTTCTGGAACTCAGGACACACCCTACACTATTCAAGTCCCAAAGATATCGTCCCAAAGATATCGTCCCAAAGGCCAGGTCAAGAAAATCGGTCTGTGACTCGGTGCTCCGCTCTCAAGTGGCTGGCCATCGGGCTACAAAGGGCTAAACCAAACACCATTTTCCTTGGGAACCACTAATAATCACACTTTTTGAGTGTCAGGATTATTCAGAAACAGGAAGTCGGGAAAGGTGACTGGGGGCTGGGGATCATCAGGATTGCTAACATTTGAGTATCAGGCAAGTATCATTGGTGAATTGGTGTTACATCACTTCCTGGTGGAAACATTTAGAATTTAGGCTGTTCACACGAAAGTTTGTTGTAGATCCATTGCTAAACTCTTAGCTTTATATCTTAGATCCACGGTTTGTATTTAGTGTCAAAATTAAAATAAAACCTTTGGTGGTGGTTGCGATTTGTGCCATTAATAAATCGTTGAATTAAAGTGGATTGCATTACCCGGACCAGTCGACCTAACCGCCTTCAACAAACATGAGTATGGCTTCAGAATTGACTCTGCTGTGCACACAGTGTGACATGTTTATAGTTAGCTCCGTCAATATTAACAGTTCTGATAACTTTGTTTGTAGGAAATGTAATGATAATATGGAACTGGTGGAGAAGATTAGAGAGGATGATAATTTTATACACTTCTTTGTTCCTGCCCAGGTGCATTTCTTTTTGAAATGGTAGGCAAAATATCCTACGAAAGAGTCAAGGGATAGATAACTGTATTCTGTATCATAGCAGCAAGAATTTAATTAATTTTTTTTTATTACGTTTTTTCCTTACTCGGAACCTCCTATGGAAATTAAGTCCAGACCTTATATTGACAGCTTTTCTTCTATTGAGCTTACTGAAATTGAAAAACTTCATCTCATCATTAAAACTGTAAAGCTGTTTTCTTGAACTAATACCAAGGTCTTTTCTCAGTATTGTCAAAACCAGTGTTAATTGGATAAGTAACATTGTTAATGTATCTTTAGTATCAGGATACGTCCCTGAGTCTCTCAAAGTAACTGTAATTAAGCCAACTACAAAGAAACCAAAGTTAGATCAATATGTTCTAAAGAACTTTAGGCCAGTATCTAACTTGTCATTTTTGTCTAAAATATTGGAGAAAGTAGTAGCCCAGCAGTTACTGGAATTTCTAACTCTAATTAGAAACTAGAAACATTTCAGTCAAGTTTTTGAACAGGACATAGTACCGAGACATTGCTTGTTAAGGTTATAAATTATATTCTAATGGGATCTGATATTAACTGAGTGTTTTTCTAGTACAGCTTGAATTGACATTTGAACGTTGTGGCACGCAGCTGGCAGCCACTCCCTCAAGCTGGGAGAAAATTGACAGATGGTATCAATGATTGGACCTCATTGTGCACCTGACTGTGGTTCCACTAATGGTAATCACACTCAGGTTCCAACAATCCCAGGCCCTATAAAATGCCAGCAAAGCTGGCTCATGAAGAAGTCCATGTATGGACACTGCTGTGCTGTATGGTACATGAACATGTCTGTCTAAACTGTTGGTAGGTTTTTTTCCTTTGCGGTTTATTGTAATCTTAAGTTTGTTTATTAAATTTGCCCTTAAAAAGGTTAACCCCTCCACCAATGCCTCGTTCTCTGGCCACTCTCGGACAGAGCACGCCCTCACATATTACAAACGTTATACTAAATATATTGCTAGAGTAGAATTACACCACTGAGAAACATTTCCAAGATGCAGAGAAAGTCATCCACACTTTTTTTACTTGATTATTGCAGTGCTGTATTATCAGGTGGTTCAAATACAGCCACAAATTCATTACAAGTGGTTAAGAATTCAGCAGCTAGGATCCTTACTAGACATAAGAAATATGATCACATCACAACAAGCTTCGTGCCATTGGCTGCCAATAAGGCAGCAGGCTGATTTTAAGTTACTTCAGTTAACATTTAAGTATCTAACAGATATTATAAGCCCGTAAGTCCCATCTAGATTATTTTGCTCACAAGAGGCCGGAAATCTATATACAGTATACCAACAATAACCAAGTCTGGAAGAAGAGTATTTGCATACAGAGCTATGGAATAGCCTCCCAAAGTTTGTGCCGGAATTGGACACAGTCTCTATATTTAAAGCTAGATTAAAAACGTATCTATTTAAACTTGCATATAGTCAATAGGGGGTTAAACTGCTCAATCAAAGCACCTACTGAGGGATGGCATGCTGGTAAATTACATTTATAATTACCGTAATCCTCAGCCACTGCTGATGGGTGTGCCGAACCTCTCCTGCACTGTTTGCAGGACGTACGTGTGGCACAAGTCTTATGGCACTTCACAAGCTGGGTGTGGTTCATGTTCTGACAATTGCTCACATCTTTTACTAGGCGGTGGAGGGCTCGGCTCCAGAAGCTGCTCTCAACACACTTTAGTCGCAAATCAAAGGCATTGTGCATTCACAACATTTAACCACTAGAATCTGGTGAATGTTTGTGGAATTGCCCTGATTTGCAGCATTGTAGATGTTCGTGATCGATGCACCCTGTCCATAGGCAGTGGAAGCTTTCTAACAGGATCTTGCTTTCACCCTCACTCCGACTAGAAAGGTAGGGGGCAGAAATCTTCTAGTTCTACTGGTTGAAATGGAATGATGAGGTTGTCTTAGGTAAAAAGGTAACTTTTTAACATTTGAGAACAGCAAACAGTTATGGACATAGCTGTAGCATGCTGCTCGTGCTCGGTAAAGAATTATTCGGCGGACAAGGAAAGTGCTTTTTTAAAGGACGTGTTTTTATTACAGAAACCAAAAGTCCGTCAACAAAAGACAACCGCTCTTCAGAGATTCCCCTCACAGGTTCCCTAAATAATAAAAACCGAAAAGAACAACTAAAAAACATTAACAGCCTGGTCCGTCCCTTTGTCTACACTTCTGTGTCTTTGCCCTTGCATTGCGTGGTTTGTGATTCAAGTTTTCTACATCCTCTCCCAATCCTCTCTGCTCTCCTAACCTCCAGCACATACTGAGGCATGCTGTTAAATTATGTTTGTAATTACCGTGATCCTCAGTCGGTGCTGATGGGCGTGCCCGGTGCTGATGGGCATAGCACATGGGTTTAGGATGCGATCCTCAAACTGTCTCTCTAGACGATGGAGTTTTTTTGTTTTTGGAACAGCTAAAGGAGTTTGCCAAGTTTACCCCAGCTCGTTGACTGAGATTAGTGCACCCTTCACAGAAGGGAAGGGAGAAGAGGTAGTGGAAAAAGGAGTGGTGGTCCTCCGTATGGGAGATCTTTCAGAGCCCCACATGAACACTTCTCTCCCAGCCTGATAAAGTCCCCTTGGGTGTTCGCTAGAATGATTTTTCCTGTCATGCTCTCTGGGGAGTGCCTGGGGGTAGTCACTAGGGCTCTACCAAGCTAGCTCTCACTGCAAATGAGAGTGGCCTCTAGAGGCGCTCAAAGACAGTCCCACGGTCAAGGAGTGACATCAAGTCAGATCAATTAGTGCCCACTCCTGTAATTTTTCAGTGTTCACAGCAGGAGGGATCCTCCAAAGCTTCATGTGTTTGCTACAGCCCAGGGCAGCGCACACAGCATTCATTACCATCAGCTGATGGCAGGCTCTTAACAAGCTCTTTTGACACTGTTCCCACTTTCACCATAGGAATAAATATACCGACACTACATATGACATTGAAAAAAACATGAAAAAAAAAAAAAACATTGATAAGAGCCGACCATAATGGCGAAATGTTGTGATGCAGTGACTGAGAATCCATGCAGTCTGGGTGTGTAATACCGAAGTACTACTGCACCACACACCAACAGGATGCTTAAAAAATAAGGAGGCTATGCTTACGTTATGGCAGAGCCCTGCACACAACCAGGATTAGCTGAGGCATAGCTCTTTATGTGTGAAGATTTCCACCACATGACCAAAGTGCTCTTTCGAGACTTGGTATAACTGCTCAGAATTCTGAGTTCTTAAAGGAAGATAACCCATTTGTGATGGTTCATACATCTTATTTGAAAGGGAACGGTATTGCTGAAAAAAATTGTGTTTGCTTTATAACTCATATTGCGTGTGTCTGTGTTTTAGCAACCTGAAAATGTATGGAGAAGAAATAAAAGATTTTGGTGACTGCTCTTATTATTCGCTGGGAAACGGCACTAGTTGCCTGTACTATCATCGGGAGAACTGAATATAAAGATGAAATTCACTACTTCTAAACATTGTGCCATAAATCCTAAAACTTTCGATGCAATCAAAAGTTGTAACCTAGCATTAAAAGTCTGGGAGAAGTGAAAGGTCTTGGAGACGGGGTTACCTTCATTCGCCTGGATTCAGTTCTAGACTTGTAACAGAATTCAACCAGGGCCACGAGCATTGCCAATCCCAAACCTCCAATAAGGATGTAAAAGACTCCAGCAACATTACTGAGGCTCAGAGCGCTGGTCTTATCCTAATGCAGAGGGAAAGAGAGTCAGATAAAAACATACCAGTATGCAGTAGAACATTACTATTACTTCTGCTAATGACACGGCTAGTCTAACAGCTTTCAAAGTTTCAAATTTACCTGTCCATATAAATCAAATTGTATCGTAATTCTAATCAATGATGAACAAAATAAATAATAATTGTAGTACTATGTATAAACACATATATTTTTCATATAAAATGTAAGCACACTAATCATTAGAGTAATATAATACTACATGTAATTTCAGAACGGAAATACTTGCACATAATTAGCAAAAGCTAAAGGACATGTGTTCCATTATAACAGCAACATGCAGCCATGCACAGATCTCAAGCTTTCAATTAGATGCTTACCAGTCAACTGTTTAATCTAATAAATCTCTATTTAAGTTATAAACTTCCAAATGACCTTATAATGAAAAAATATAATAAATAATAATTCAATTTCAAAATTTGTGGTTGTGAGTGATTGACTGGCAAATGCAAAACATATTGCAGTTATCTATGCACATTTCCAGATTTATACTAAATCTAGTTCTCTGTTCACATATACATAAACCATCTACTTTCCTCAGATGTCAAATAGTGTTTTAAATATGGTTTTATAGTTTTTTCAGTTGGATGTATAAAATATATTTTTTCTTTTATGTCTGGGTTTAAAATAATACTTGAAATCTTTTATTTTAGGAATAAATCTTTACTTTTGAATATAGTGATGAGAAATTTCTTCCCAACACTGACCTGTAATACAGGATCCAAACAGGACACAAGTGAGTGAATGTTTAACATACACATCCTCACCTAGCGCACACATTCAGGTGTTTAAAAATAGCAGAAGATATTCCTTTTTTTCTGTCCAGAATTTTGCAAGCTATGTGGTTTGTACAGTTGATTAAAATGATAGAGTAAATGTGTTTTTTAATGCTTGTTTGGGGAGGGTATAGAGTACTGGATAGTTGTAAAATAGTGACTACAAAAACATCACAACTTTGTTGTTTGTGAACAGCTGGAAGGATAATATTTATTTGTAAGTGTAAGATACAGTTTCTTCTATGGAGAAGTTTTCGAATAATTTCGGGTGACATTAGTGTTGTTTACACTGGCCAATTAAGTTGAGAAGTGTTTCACATTGACTGGTCTTTAGTGTAGCTACAAGGACTTGGGCGGAGTTAGAATGGAACAGTTCAACATCAAATGGAATGTACCTGCCCATGATGGTCAGGGAGGATGTTGCCTTTTATTTTCACATTTCAACATTCCGTTTACAGTAGATTTTATCTGTAAATAAATGCTGAAATGTGAAATATAGGCTTTAATTGATGTTTTTATCTATTTAATCATATGTGTGTATTTATTAATTGAATTTTGACAGGAAATGGTGACCCTCCATAGTGACCCTTAACAGAACAAATTTAGAAAAAAAAATATTCATTAAAGCAAAAGATACAATCCCATAGAAGTATATTTAAATTTTTTATTCTATTTATAAAATAAAGCTATTTATTGGTTAAAATCTTGAAAACCTTTGCTATACTTATAAATCTGGAAATAATGCAACATTTGCAAGTCATTTTGTGCCTTGTAATTTTCATTTTCAACCATGCAGGAAAAATGTTTTTTGTTTCTTGTTGGTTTTTCTAGTTTATAAATAGCTTAGGACATATTTACCATAGGCTTGGCCATTTCACAAAAAGGGGTTGTTGGCATTGATCACATGCAGTTGGATTTGGTGAATATATGTGACGACCTCATGTATGGTCTTTAAAATCCATGCACTCCATTTTTAGAGGGAGGGTAGGCTGTTCTCAGGGGTAGGCTGTTCCATTTTAAAGGTCATTCATTTCTTAAGTAATGTTTCTCCACATTGACATTTACCCATTTGTTTAATTCAGTTGCATAATCACTTCATGGATTATGCAGTATGGCTTGAATCCTTTAAATACATAGGTCAGGTTATAGCCACTGTTTCTCTAGATTTTCCAGATAGACAAATCTCTGCTGAATTCATTACTATACTTATTACTTTTCCATTATTTACATTTTTTTTTAATTCTAAAGGCCAGTAAAAGGTATTTCAACAAAGGTTTCATTCCTTAAAATGTTTTGTGCCTCTGCATGCTTCATTAATATAAGTAAAAAGAAACTGGTACTGTTTACATGAAAATTTTAACACAGTATTGTTATGATTTAATGATAAAAATGATACATTAAATCACTTTTTAGTAAAGTGCAATAATGTTCATACAAATAGGCCTCTTTGCCTCATAGTAAAGGAATTAATAGCCATTTTAAATACTTCCAGGATCTGGAAATGACAAAGTAAATCCAAGGCTTCCAATACAAAACACACTTTGGTTCTCACTGCATATATCTGGTGCATTGATTATGATAGTTTACCTAATATTATGATAATTTACAGATATTCGAAAGGAGGGGTCATTTACTCAAATTGCATTTTAATACTTTGAACATGCTTTGAAGTGGTACACTATATGGACAAAAGTATTGGGACACCTACACATTACACCTACAGGAGATTTTATGACATCCCATTCTAAATCC
>JAOYSI010006314.1:0-12935 GCA_025775065.1 Hiodon alosoides | reverse complement strand
ATATAGGCTGTCTTAAGCAGCAATGATGTGAGTGTTTCTAAAGTACGGCTGTTTCAGGTGTTTGAACAATTCGACCACTAGGCGGCAGCATTGGCTCCTCTCGTGGCTTTGACATAGTGACAGGCTGATTATACAATATAAAGAATGTATCAGCTGACAGTGTAAAGCTCTTGATCTAATAATCACTTAATTGTGAAATTGAATGTGTCCAAAAATATTTGAATTGACATTGGTTTATCTTGTGTCCTTAAAAACATGTCTTCTTGTGCCCATTGTACCAGACATTGTGGACTCTCTGAGGTGTAGTCAATTTATAAGGACCAACATAATTTATAATCAACACAAAACCAGTGTAGCCTAATTTCAACGTTCACAGCAGTGTTAAATGCTTGAAAATATAAACACTGAGACTAAAAGTACTAAAGGGCCAACAAAAGTACTGTTAAGCTGATTGAGAAGGAACAGCAGTGGAGATTAGCATTGCCATTAAACAAGCAGTAATAAGGCTTTCACATAGAACGTGAGCCTTTCACAGAGAACTGAACCTTTCACAGAGAGCGTGAACCTTTCACAGAGAGCGTGAGCCTTTCACAGAGAGCTGAACCTTTCACAGATAGTATGAGCCTTTCACAGAGAGTTGAACCTTTCACAGAGAGCGTGAGCCTTTCATAGAGAGCGTGAACCTTTCACAGAGAGCGTGAGCCTTTCACAGAGAGTTGAACCTTTCACAGAGAGCATGAGCCTTTCACAGAGAGCTGAGCCTTTCACAGTGAGTGTGAGCCTTTCACAGAGAGCTGAACCTTTCACAGAGAGCATGAGCCTGTCATAGAGAGTGTGAGTCTTTCATAGAAAGCCTGAGCCTGTCATAGACCGTGTGAGCCTTTCACAGAAAGCCTGAGCCAGTCATAGAGAGTGTGAGCCTTTCACAGAAAGCCTGAGCCTTTCACAGAAAGCCTGAGCCTTTCACAGAGAGCTTTAACTTTTCACAGAGACCGTGAACCTTTCACAGAGAGTGTGAGCCTTTTTTAGAAAGCCTGAGCCTGTCATAAAGAGTGTGAGCCTTTCACAGAAAGCCTGTGCTTGTCATAGACCGTGTGAGCCTTTCACAGAAAGCCTGAGCCTGTCATAGAGAGTGTGAGCCTTTCACAGAAAGCCTGAGCCTTTCACAGAGAGCGTGAACCTTTCACAGAGAGCCTGAGCCTGTCATAGAGAGTGTGAGCCTTTCACAGAGAGTGTGAGCCTTTCACAGAAAGCCTGAGCCTGTCATAGAGAGTGTGAGCCTTTCACAGAGCGTGTGAGCCTTTCACAGAGCGTGTGAGCCTTTCACAGAAAGCCTGAGCCTGTCATAGAGAGTGTGAGCCTTTCACAGAGAGCGTGAACCTTTCACAGAAAGCCTGAGCCTGTCATAGAGAGTGTGAGCCTTTCACAGAGAGTGTGAACCTTTCACAGAGAGTGTGAGCCTTTCACTGAAAGCCCGAGCCTGTCAAAGAGAGTGTGAGCGTTCCACAGTGGGCATAGATGTGTGCCTTGCGAATCTGCAGAGAGCGTGAGAACTTGGGTTCGCGTCTCTGAGTCATCAACTGAGCATTACATTTATTTTAGTGCAAAGTCCAAACAGGTCAAGGTTGGTGTGACTGTTATCCAGTTTTTAATTTCCTTTTATTTATTCTTTAGTTTTGACAAATAGAGCAAGGGAGAAGAGGAAAACGAATGCAGCCAACTCCATCTATGCTGAAGAGTGTAACCACACCTAAATAAATAAATAGATGTGTAAAATTAAAAAAATAAGTGCGATAAGAGACAGATTAAGTGAATTTTGGATGACCTGTGGTTTTATACTTTGTGTACAAAAATTGTGTTTCGCTCCAGCTCAAGATTAGCCCTGCTAATGGACAAAAGTAGGGCTTGTGAAAGAAAAGTTTTAACATTACAGCTAAGAAATGGCACAGGAGGATTCACTGTTGGCTCTGCGTTGTGCCGTAATGGTTATTCGGGTCTGATTAGGTACTACGAGGTCAAGGGTTGCGTTTTAATGGTTGGCGAGTGCCGCTCTGGCAAGAACCAGACGCTTTCATTGGGTGGTACAGTGAGGCAAGTCTAACCCCCCCCCAATTTTCACCTCACCTCATCGCTTCCCACGTTTCCCACCGGCTGGCAGAGCTACAAAACGGACTGCTGGACCGCAGCCTGGGGGAACCTGGACGGGTGAGAGGAAGGAAAAAGCTTGTGCAGTATGGCTGGCTTCATGTTATCGGTACGAGTGTCTCGGCAGAGTACTGGCAAAGGCAGCGAGCTGGTTTACACAGACAGTTAGACTGGAGTCATCAGCTGACCAGGAATCTACTCTAGTTCAAATGCATCCTACTAATGTTTTCACAGACTAATATCGTTTTGACCGTTCATTTTCCGGAGTTATTTACAGCGCATGTCAGATTCATGTTACGTTATTTATTTGCTTAGCTGACAGTCTCATCCAGCACACAGTTTATTGTTTAGCCTATTTATACAGCTGGTTATTAACGAAGCAATTGAGGATAAGTACTTCTCTTTGGGTCATAACAGCTGTGCCGTTGCTTGGATGTGAACTTCTGCAACCTTCTGCTCAAACTTCCTAGAGCGGTGCGCCGTCACATGATGCCCCGGAATTTACTGTCAACCAATAGTTTTAATCGCAAGCCTTTCTTGAAACAACCATTGATTCTTGTGACAGTTACCTAACTCTCCATTTCAACATTTTAACTAATTTATATGAATGTATTTATTTGTCTTGGTGCCATTTGATTGTGTCATTGTACAAATTTAAAAAGTTTTATTGGTTACCCGCACTAAAAGATAACGAATAAACAGATCAATCATTTCTGTCCTGTAACAGAACATATCAGGTACTACATATTTCAATCCGAGTCCACATACTGCTTCTTCTTTTTTTTACCAAAAATATATTTGGCCAGAGAAACGGCGCTGTCAAGGTGCTCTGTTTCTTCAGTGTTGGCATTCCTATTCCTGAAGTAAGGGAGGTAAATAAGCAGGAACTCTGTTCTTCCTGGCTAATTGCGCCGCTGTGGATAATATATAACTCCACTCACTCGCCGTTAAAACACAGCATTAATCAGCGGTGATTTTCTTACCGGGGTAAAATAAAGGCGGTTGCAGCAACAGCGTGGGCCACCCCCCACTCCCCTTCCCCCCCAGAGGGCCGCTCCTGATAAATTTCTAACGACTGAGATTTCATGTCCTTCCATGAAAAGAAAGGAAAAAAACAGCTTTTATTTCCACTTTAATTGTGGGAAAAAAAGAGAGAAGAACACAGAGAAGAAAAGTTTGTGCCCACACATCAAATGCAACGAGGCCTAAACGTAATTATTTCTAAATCTTAAATGGCACTCAACATGAAAGATTTACTGGCACTCGGCAATGCCCGTAACACGGGTTGGAAATAAAATATTGCGTCTTTTTGTCCAAAAGGTAGTAAAATAATTTTGTATTTTTCCTTCGATCCATCACGCAGAGGGGGAAAGACACGAAAATATTTTCACAACCTTGGGACACATTCATAAAGCAGCTAAATCCATAGCCATTTATTTGGTCTTCCAGCAACATTTACACATTTATCATACCTGTGCCCCCCATCGCTTTAAAACTATCCCTTCTTCTCTGCTCTTTTTCAAATTCTTTCAGATTTGTTATTTTGCACGCGGGGGATGTTTAAGTGAGCACTCGTGGGGGGCATCTCTGCCTGATCACGGGCACAGGTTTTAGGGTGAACTGAGGGACACAGTAGCGTCGGGAGCTGTGACTGCCCACTGGTTAATTAGCCGCTGGAGGGCGTGGTGAGTTCAGGTGCCGTGTTCACGCTGGGTGCTCTGGAGGAACAAGCTCAGCATCGATGACACCCACAGGCCTTTGCTTTTCAGGGAACACCCCAAGTCTCCAGAAGGCTGAGGTTCTGGATGTTTCTGAGAAATGGAAAAATAACAGGGCTGGAGAAAACGCTCAGAGATGATATCCTTGCATGAGGTTTTTTTTTTTTTTTATAACTCCAGAGAGGAAATTTTTTATATTGAAACCTTATGGAACCCCGAGACTAAACCTCCTTTATCACAGTAACCGTCACCAGTAGAATTAATATCGCGGTACTGCTTTCTCTCAGATGTGAGATGTAACATACTTCTTGGACCCACAAGTTTCAGGCTCATGTTTTGATACACACTTTCAAAAAAAGAGATTCTGTATGTCTCTGTTGAGTAGTTCTCATAGAAACAACTGGAAAAGAAAACTCCTGTCAATAGCAATTGAATTTACAATGACAGTCTGTTCTCACAAATGTTGAATGTGAATCACTCCGAAGTCCTTCGTTGCTGAGTACGTTCGACAGAAACACTGCCCTTGTTATGACTTTTGTGGGAATGCTTCAGCTTTCAACATCAGGACCAGCACAATAACAGGAGTTAATATCTCATTTTCAGCAAACAGCACAACACACATGTCTGGTTTAGTTGCTTGCCCTGTGAATGTGATGGGATTAGAAAATCCGAGGTGGCCGAGGATTGATTACGTGGAACGGACAACTCTGTCGAGATTCTCTGACTGGACTGCCATCGAGTTCTGCACTGCTAATGGGTTGAGAATTGCTTTTGCTGGGTGTATTTCCAATGTCAGCCTTGGCCCGTGTGTGGAAGACTTCTGGCAAAGCGATGTACGGTTTGAGCCCTCAGGATTCACCATACATTGGTAGACAACTTCAGTAACATCTTTCACTGTCAGTTCTCTGATTGTTTCTCCTCATCGTGTTATTCGAACCTCTGAGGTATTTTTTATTTGTGAGCAATGCGCTATAATGCATACAACAAATTAAAGAGACAACCTTTTGTTGGAAAAAAAAAATTAAAGAAAACATAAAACTGAGAAGTGTTCTCAGTTATGGTTTGTCAACAATTGTATAACTCCCAATACCAAACTGTCCCATGGAAGTATACCAGAAAGCTGCAAAATTTCACGGTTAATGCTTAGTTAAATTAAAAAAAAAAAAAAAATCTGTTTCCTCTTCCACTTTTTCAGATTATTATTATTATTTCTTTTTTATGGGCCTCATCAGAATCGGATTCTGCAAACTCAGCGATGATGAATGGGAGATATGATTTGCATTAAGTAGGTCCAGTTCCTTGGAAACTCTAAAGTAAGTTAACAGGATAAACAGTGTCCCTGCTCTCCATCACGGATATTTCTTCTCAAATGAGCCATGCCTCAGAAGGCTGTAAAAACTGGGTTGTATCTCCCTGCCTTTTTCTGGCACTTCTCCTGTATTATAACATTGCTCTGGAACTCTAAACGCTTTTCAAGGGGTAGAGGTCATTGTGTCTTATTCCCCGCACGCCATTCGCTGTTTCCCATCACAGATACCTTGGGTAATAATGAAAGGTCCCGGGCGGGTGCAGAGTTTGGAAGCTGCGCTCTGTTTCGTTCTCTTCCTAGCGCCCGTCGCTCTCAGACTGTGTTTCGCGGGATTTCTTTACCGGAGACGTAACAAGGAGAACTCGGCATTCTTGCCGTCTGTTTTATTTTTACGATAAATCATAGAAATTTTCTAAAAATGAAACATTCCAAAAGGCAATGTTTTCTTGATCCAAACTTTTTGGACTTTAACAGCATTTTGGGTCCATCGGGCTAATTTTTGAGGAACTGGAATTTCTTTTGTCTGTAAATGTGTGTCTCAGTCGAAAATAAGTACCTGTCCCAAGCTCCAATTAGTTTGAGCAGTGTTTGCTGCTGCCGCTGCGATTGAGAGGTAACCCAAAACGTTACCTACGCACTCTTCACAGTGACTACCACAGGGAATGTCAGTTACACAGAATCTTTTACCTTGCTTGAAACAGTACCTATGTACTTGCCCTCTCGCACTTACTGCCGCCACGTCTGTGGGTGACAAAGGGGGATCTCTGGGACTTCCTCTAACAGAGCCTCCTCTTTCCCACAAGGCAATGCGCCTGCAACGTGAGCTGCTCTGAATGCTCCACTGATTAATTTTCCTCATTAATGTCAACCTCATTTTAGCCCCAGTCCCCCCAAACCCCGACTCTCTTCAAAGCCTTTCCCAGAGAGCTTAGAGGCCATGGGAAGGGAAACGGGACTGTTCCAACACCCATCTAAACACACGCTCGGTATTCTAATAGAAACAAAAATTCTGGCAGTAATGCCTGCAACATCAATCAATCAATTAATCAATTGATTTTTATGAAGCACTTTTCACATGTTTCCATATCACAAAGACGCTATACAATAAAACATGCAGCCGTGCCATATATCAGGATTCTTTCCACAGCACACAAACCACCAGTCTTTTTTGTTAACTTATTTATGACAGAAATAACACAACTATTTAAATGGCTTTAACTGAAACGTGCTTAGGCAGTTTTCACTGTGATGTGCGTTGTGAGAGACTTGGGAAAACCCCTATCTCTGCCCCCAGTAAGACAGTTGGAGGGACCTTTCCCAGCCTTGTAATAATGGTAGTGGCCAACAAATACAAAAAGCAAATGGGAGGACTAGCTGTGGTCATCCCAGACATTTTTATTTGAGCCTTCAGAGCACCAGAGCAGAAATTGAGTCAGATGGTCATCTTCAATAAAAAAATCCAAAAGGAAGACGGGAAACTACTAAAGCATACTTTAAATGAGAATTGAATGCGAAAGCACTTTGCTGGGAATCGCTGATCGATATAACGTCCTGTGAGAACATGGATTACAACAATTTTAACAACATTAAAGTGCTATAAACATACTATAGACAAAGCAGATGCACCTTGAACCAATGGAAGGTGGAGAAGATGTTTCCAAATGTTCTATTTCTTTTAAAATGAGAAGTTTCTACAATCCTCATAGGCATTGAGAGTCAGACTTTCCAGGCATCCACGGCAGAGGCCGATGGCACGCGATTGGTGAGGACATTTATGAGCTAGTTCAAATAGGCAGGGTTTCTTTTGTACACATATCGCGTGCGTGTGACAGGTATTGCTCGATGTGGAACTGCCAAACTCTACTTGTATAATGTCCAGGAGGTCAGCATCAGAGCTAGAGCTGGGCTGTCACATTAAGTCCACCCATCGAATGTCTGTGCTGGAAGAGAATCGTCATCTCAAAGTAGAATGCAGTTCTCCATTGATACATGCAGATCATTCTGAATTGGCTGGTGCAGATAATGGAGTACCTCCACTGACCGAGGGGCATTTTTTTCCATGCAAAAAGCAATGAACATTGAGAAGAATGGCCAGTGTTCCACATGTTTATACAGTCAGTTTTCCGCACAAGCACACACAAACACGCACAAGCACACACAAGCACGCACAAACACACACAAACACGCACAAACACACACAAACACGCACAAGCACACACAAGCACACACAAGCACACACAAACACACACAAGCACACACAAACACACACAAGCACACACAAGCACACACAAACAAGCACAAGCACACACAAGCACACACAAACACGCACAAGCACACACAAGCACACACAAGCACACACAAACACGCACAAGCACAGCACTGGGAGACCTGCTCTATGTCTGACAGCAGGAACCGGTAGATGCTTTTACCAGTGAATACCGGTGAATACCAGTGAATACTGGTGGATGCCGGTGAATACCAGTGAATACTGGTGGATACCGGTGAATACCGGTGATTACCAGTAAATACTGGTGGATACCGGTGGAGTAAAGTGTGATAAAAGGAGTTATGCACCAGACACAGCATCTCTGGCAACCGACCGGTGTGATGGGAACCTATTCCTGTATGTCCACCCTTCTGCAACTTGAAAACACCGTGGGTTTTGGCTGATCCGGGCGTGACGGCGCCTTCAGTGCATTACAGGGCACCGTGTTTAATGGGGCGAGGTTGTCCTCCAGACGTTTCAGAATGATCCCTTTGATCCCATGACAATTAACACACACCGGGGTTTATCTATAAAAACAATACCAGAAATTAAAAAAAAAAAAATTAGAAATTAAGCGGGTTAATATTTGGAGTTGGGAGATGTTAAGTTCCCTGGCTCTCCTCCTGTTACTGGACCCATAACCTTTGGGCATTGAGAAAGATACAGAACCAATAGCCACGAGAGGTATACAGAACGATCAATCAATTTTAAAAAGATTCAAACATCAGGACAAACATTTAATATACACGTACCAGGGTTATAGCCGTAAGATACGGAAAAAATATATATATACTGTATTGCCATTGTGTATATTCCATTAACGTGTTTACGAGTATTTTCTTCCCTCCATTCGGTAGCTAAACTTTGACATATCCGGGACCAGCGAATCCTTCTTAAAAACATTCAGGTTCCATTTATGTTTTTTTTTTTAAATTTTTTTTTTATTAGATATAATAAATTAAAATATGATTAGATGTAGGCTGTATAGTTTCATATTTGTTGCTAGTTGAAAGGCGGCCGTGATCGTGTCTGCATCTTACAATAGCTTCTCTTGCATCGGGTCCTGAAGAGTTGTCTTAACTATAGAAAAGAGGCAGCCCCATACTGCTATTTTACCTGCTTAGTGGGAAATAAAATAATCCCTCGGAAAGGAAAAAATCACCAACAAATTATCGACATTGGATAAATGGCCAAAGAGAATTATTGCGAGATATATACAAAATCGGCTCTGTTTCACTTTTTGAAGTGCTTTTTTTTTTTTTGTCTTCATTTTTGATTAACCTCCGTGTAAAGGCAAGTGTTTATGTTCTGCACATGCACTTTTACTGTCATAGCTCTCTGACTGTCCCTGTTTTATTTTGCACACTGCGTAAAAGGTCCCCTTTCCATATTTCAAATGCATTTGCAACAATAAAACTCGCTACACTTTTACACAGACATTCCATTTCTTTTCCTTTGGCTGAATGGAGTTACGAAACGTTTTGCTCTTAAAAGGACCCTGTTGGGTTTTTTTTTTTAGGTTTTTTTTTTTATGGGACTCCTGGCTGTTCTTGCAGCCTTGTAGAAATGTGCCTGGGACGTTTCTGGAGTCTCCCCAACGCACCTGTGTTTTTTTTGCTGCTGGTCTTTTCTCCTTTTTAAGCACTGTGAGATCATTAGCTGGATGCAATTGTATCACAAGGGAGGACACCGAAAAAGAAGCTCAGTCTGTCTGGAAGTACGCCCCTCATTACATGCACAGCTTTTGAGAGATCTGTGCCATTCTTGTATTAGCTAGGCAGTATGGCATGTTCTCATGTAATTAGTGATTAATGGGATTTGTAATGTAGATTCCTAATGCCTGCTCTCCTCTCAGCAATCTACCAATATGTCCATCACAGAGAGCACTGGAATAAATACAAAAACAAATCATCTACCTTAACGTTCCACCTTACAATGGGAAATCCGTGATCTAAAATAAGATTCAACAGCAACGGTTCAGGGAGTTGAAGTAATTGTGCTGTTCGTATTGATGGGCTTTATGCTGTCTCAATTCAGATTTATGCAGGATTCTGGTGTGGTGGAGAGTTCCATTGCTGTATGGGGGAATAAAACAAACACCAAGACACTTACCTTTGAGGTAATTGTTGTTCTTGGATCTTCACATTGCTTAATTTATTACCCATTAACCATCTCTCTAAGATGTTACTTATGGAAAGAAATTTCAGAAAAGGCAATACTTAATCTTTGATAATTACACTGTATACTGTAGCCACTTTACCATTGCATCTTACCTGCTCACGGAGAGCTATGGAGCAATGTCACATTTGTACGTTCTTCTCTTTCTGAGAAGGAAAACATAAGAGTTTTCATTCACTCTCATTGCTATGTCCCATGATCCCATATGTGATTTAGCAGTTACATTCAGGTATTGAATTTTTAAAATGCTCCATTACAATGAATCTGTCTAACGAACTCCTGTGTAGTGAATGCAAAAGCAAAACTGTTAATAAGAAAGAAGTCATGAAAGTTGTGACCACATTAACATTAATACTTGCATTATCCCAGCATAGGTTCATGACACCTCGTTCAAATTACAGTGCGATAAGGGAAGCACATTGCGTAGAGTTGACAAACAGGCTGTGGAAAGTGACACATGCATGCTCAAGTGCTGGCAGACTCTTGAAATAACAAAAAAAAACTGCAGAAGGGAAGCCTAGCTCGGTTCTGGAGAGCAGGAGGTTATCGTCTTATCTACTGCAAATTTACATATTTCACTACTACCCTTATAGTCTGTCTGGTAACAGGGAGGGAAGAACGATGAGTTGCCTAGCTATGTAGGAGGTGAGGAAACAGAAGAAAGGACCACAAATAGGTTGAGAGGAAAATGAGCAACCCCAAAGTCTTGAATAGAAGGTAGGAAAGCATTTGGGTTTGTAGCCATAGAGGAGGGTTCGATTCCTGTCTTTTGGGCTTGAGTAATTGAGCCCCATAGGACAGGGAATGAGTTTTAGTGAGCTGCGGTGGGGTGAATCACATTGGCAGAGGGCGTCCGTTGGCAAAGAGCTTTCCTGGTAAGGTTGCTGAGCCCGGGATGGAATATAAGTGACATATCTGGATTCCAGGATTGTTGCTCACGTGAAAGTGGCAGCCAGGAACAAGCTGGAGTGTGCTGGAAGAGCGCTAGGTCAGAAGGAACCTACAAAGCAGATGAAAGAGTGAGGCAAGGAAGAATGATAGATATAGATGTCTGATGATTAATCGGTCAGGTCTGGAAATATTAAGCTGATATTTAAAGGTGTTGAATTTAGCGGGGGTTTGTGCAGTGAAAGGATATCTCAGCGAGAGTGTAAAGGATATATAGAACCTAATGGTGGAGAAAGCTAAATAATTCCCTATTCAAGCTAATCCTTAACAAGCAACTACCAAGTTTATATGGTGCTTCATATCCCAATACATGCCCTCCATTGAACATTTCTGGGTCCGTATACGTTTTTTGTTTAGTCTCTGATACTTATCACTGAATTTAGGTTTTTCTGGGGCAATGGGTTTTAAAATGTTTATTTTTATTTATTTTTATTTATTTTTTTTGTTCCTTTCACATTAAACCATTGGAGTTTTCTGCAAATGCCAGTTCAGAACAAGGGTAAGCTCATTCACAACGCAAACTGTGACCAATTCTCCATGGCTCAACCTCAACCCTAATTACCTGTGACCGCGCTGCTTCTTCTGCGCAGGGGGCATCTGGAGAGCGCAGCTGGGTGGACTTCTGAGGTCGGAGGAGGAGGTGGAAAGTGAGGGAGCAGCCTGGGTCTGGCTGAGTCTGGTCAGCTCTCTGCCTGTGAGCTCTGCACTATCCTGAACCATAAACCTCAGGGCAGACGGTGGGACTCTGGTCGCCCTCTGTCAGATCCAATCACTGAGTAACTCGGCACTGAATAAAATGGCTTTGGGAAAGCTGATTTTAAAAGGCAATCTCAACTGAAGTGAAAATGTGTTCACCGTTAAATAATGGAACAGATTTCGCTGTAGGGGTCCACGGCCAAGAAAACTGGGGGGGAAAAAAACACACAGGCTAATTGCTAATTATTACTGAAATACTACATTTTGTGCAATCCAAATCTAAAGATTTTCCCTGAGAATGCAACCTCCAAATCTTGGGCCATTGTTCACTTTATTACCCCTTGTTTTGCTCCAGTTTGAATTACAGTAGGAATCTGTTAAAACAGACCGCCCTGGTGTAATTTATGTGACAAAGCCTAACAAAGTTCCCATCTCAACCAGTCCTGTGAAGTGAAATTAATTAGCGGGTGGGTTTACAATCAGGCTTAAAGGCAAAGCGAAACCCGTCTCCCCTCTGGAGAGTACGGCTCTCCTGCATGCCAGACCTTCAAAAGAAGTATGACGGTGTTGCTTTTCTTTCCTGACAGTCAGTCGCCCAAAAATATATTGAAATTACACATGATTAACAAATTCCTGGCAGTCACCTTGGACATCTACCTTTCTGTCAATAACCAGCCGAGAAAATCCTCCGGTCTTAATGCTTAAGAAGAGACCGAAAAGTTTGGTGTGCCGAAACCACGACGAGGAGATCCAAGGAAAAGTGGCTCCTGTCTTCTCTGAGATGGACTGCATCTGGAACCAGTGGACAGCCAAGGGTCAGGGTCCACAGTAATAGAACTTGGGCCTGGAGAGTCCGTATATCTTTCCTCAGCATGGACCAGCGCCAGGCAATATAGACGACGCAGTGCAGTGAGGGAAAGTGTCTGACACATCTCTGGGGAATTTACAAGAGCTTCTGTTTTGAAGATAGTTTCTTAGGTAACAGAATAATAAGAAGACGGGGGGATTTGTCAAAACGTTTGGCTGATATGGGAAATGAAAATGCAGGAACCCATTAAAACCACCTTTGCCTGTATGCATGCTTCCCTGGGACATGTTTTAATTGTTAAACAGAAAGTGTATTGAGAATGACTGCAGTTTAACCAATAAATGAATAAATAGGACTATACCTTTCAACCAGCTGCCTCACACCATCCAGTGGAACTCTACCTAAAAGTGGCAGTGCGCGGCTGTCCGCTGCATTAATACGCTATAATAAAGACATGCAAAAGATCACTTGAGTTAAAATTTCTTCTAAGATAATTTGAGAGATACAGCTTGGCACACTCTAAACTGAAGTTTAGTTCGACTGCAGCTTTCGGCCTGTTTTTACATGGCTTTTGCCAGGGCAGATCCCATGACTTAACCCAACTCTTGTTTTGTCTTGCTGGAGGCATGTGTGATTGCTGTAATTACGGTCAAACTTGAAAGAAAAATCATCATAACGCATCCTGACTATTTCTTTTGACTAAATATTAACTATATGAACGATATATGAATAGCTTTAACTGGGCCTCCAAGGTGGAGACATGACAGAATACAAGCATGGCCTCATCAGAAAGCTGAATTTGGTACAACCGTGCTTGATCTAAATTAATAACATGTTAAATGCAAATATATTTAATGCGTTATAGCT
>JAOYSI010006313.1:19178-42840 GCA_025775065.1 Hiodon alosoides | reverse complement strand
GGACTGGGCGTCGGTTCGCACGCTTATTGTCAGCGAACATCAGGACTGGGCGTCGGTTCGCACGCTTATTGTCAGCGGACATCAGGACTGGGCGTCGGTTCGCATGCTTATTGTCAGCGGACATCAGGACTGGGCGTCGGTTCGCATCCTTATTGTCAGCGAACATCAGGACTGGGCGTTGGTTCGCACGCTTATTGTCAGCGAACATCAGGACTGGGCGTTGGTTTGCACGCTTATTGTCAGCGAACATCAGGACTGGGCGTTGGTTTGCACGCATTAGCAACAAGCACGGGGACTGTCAAAAGAGCTTAGCTTAAGGGCTAAATGCAGATGTTATCGAATGATAGCATGTCCCTGTATAAACCTATACACATAGAAGAAAACAATAAATGAGTACTCTACGGTCCAATCACATTTCTGGCACTTTTTTGTTTGTTCGGTTTTACCGTTCAGATACTGACACCATATTTACGAACATAAACAGTTACTGTGCTTCGACAGTACACAAAGTATGGGACAAGTTTCCTAATATGGTACAGTTTGACTGCATGAATGAAATTTTGTGCACTTGCCACTTTGGTGACTGTGAATGAGAACTGAAAAAAAGATCCCGTGTCTGAGAGGTACACAAGTGTAGCGTGGGGTGCGAGTGTTTAGTGCTGGAGCCGGTATATATTTTGCGAGGGTGCTTGGAAACTCACGTGTATGTGTTTGTGTGCGAATGCATGCGTCCGTGTTGGGCAACTCCAGGTATGGAAAAATACTTGGCATCACTACCACAGCAGAGGTAACTAGCTAGCAAAACGGGCCTCGTAAACACAAACATTTAAGATCTGGACGATGGCAGATATAACTGTCTTGTACAATACCATTCCTTTCATCTGGCGGTTGACGGATTATTTTATTTATTCGCCAGTTGGAGCCCCCTGTAACGCATTTAGACGCTTGTAAATGAATCCTGAACACAACGACACGATTTTCTTCCCACCGCTCTGAACAGTCACCCAACCCTGCCTACAAAAGTCAATATTGAACAAATCACAGCCAGCACCCACACTGGCATTACAGACGCCAAAGGCCTTGCTCACAATAGCCGACCTGACAGTGATGGGGGTGACACAGAGAGTAGCCCAGATGTGGGCCTCCCTCAGGGCAGAGACGCAAGAGGGGACACAGGACACGGGCCCCGGTTTAGGGCAGAGACGCAGGTGGGGACACGGGACACGGGCCCCGGTGTAGGGCAGAGACGCAGGTGGGGACACGGGACACGGGCCCCGGTGTAGGGCAGAGACGCAGGTGGGGACACGGGCCCCGGTGTAGGGCAGAGACGCAGGTGGGGACACGGGACACGGGCCTGCTGTGTGAAAGAGGCACCATGCAACTCCATGCATTGAACTGAAGTAATCCTGATACCCTATATCATATACTCCTGATATCATGCTGCAGCAACTGTGATCAGTAAAACAGTGAACACCTTTAGAGAGGTTAAAGTGATAATAAGACAGGGTCCCCAGGAATCTGTCCCCCAGGAGCGTCACTCACCCGCACCAGCGTCGGAGCCATACAGGAACACACCGACCTCACATGCTTCAGACACTTCTCGTGGGACATGAAGTTGCACACTGCAGAGGGAGAGCAGACGCACAGAAATGGGTTAGAAACTTCATCCTAACAAATCATTTCAATTTCAGTTTACTGAATATCCTTTTGATGTGTGAATATCCAGGGAATGTGCGTTGGCACAAAGCACTTGATCGCCCCGCCAACAAGCAGCCTGGTGCGGAGACAGGCTCCCTGTTAGGGTAAGAGATTATCCTCCCACTCTTACACCCTCCCTCCGCGGGGACCCACAGTGCCGCCTCACGGGCTCTGCCCTCCATCCACAGACAGCACCAGCTAACCCCTCTCACCCCCCCCCCGGGGCTCCGCTTGCTCCAGGGCCCATGGGAAGTGGAGTCCCAAATGCCCAGTCCACCGCCCTTCCTCACACAACGGCTGACAACATGAGAGCAGCGACACAGCCAGAACCGCGCGCGTGATCCATTGTGTCCAGTGGTGACCCGTCAATGGCGCCGACTCAAACTTTACGCCCTAGAGTCTTCGCCTCAAGGTCACTTGCTTTGTGACTGTTCTTCTTTTGAAACTGCTCTTAAAACTCATGTCAGAAAAGCGTGATCCGCCCACGCTGTTGACACACACCAAGGCGTGCCCCAGACCTGCTCAACAGATTGTGTTTGCTCACTGCACAGGTGGATGTGAGGGCTACATTTTGCACAGTCGATAGTCTAAGTGCAGTGACGCTCATTTTTAACACCTGAATAATAGGCTAAATACACAGTCAAGGCCACGGCGATTTACGGTCTGTCTGCGAAAGCATCTTCATTTTTCATAACTATTACACTCTTTTTTTTACTCTGGTCAGCTTCACCTAGCCATGACTACGAATGCTACTTATCACGCCATTTTCTTGTTGAAACCTAGAAAGTTGAGTCTGGAGGTAGGTCTTGGTTAAAATTCTCTAAGCCCCTCTCTCCTTCTCCAGCTCAGGCATTCAGTACCCCCATCCAGTGGACGAGGAGTTGCCATGCCAACTGCAGGAGTCAATCACGACTTCTCTGCAGCAAATTACACAGCAGAAGCTCTGTCTCCCTCTGCCCAGCAACAATGACGCAGCGGTCAACAGATGCTGTTCACAGAGACCCCGTCTCCCTCCCTCCCCACCCAAACAACCGTATATTCGCCCAATAACTCACTCCAGCACATAGATATCCACCCACCATTTGTTCACTCGTGTTCACACTCGCTGACTAATACATGTATTAACGGCGTCCTTCACATCTCCTTCACGACCGCACGGTAACGGACAGGATTCTGAACACAGAAACCACCGGAAAGCAGATCCGCAGGACTCTCATAAACGTGGCCCGCGAGGGGGCCAGCCCAAACGCAGATCTCCAGAGGGGCCGTAGCCTTGCGTTCTCACTTCAGAGCTGGTTTCTTGCATGGCGTTTGACATGGGTGTCACTCTGGTCGCCAAAGGCTTCGAGACAAGCTTCGAGGGGAGGGGGTATACAGGCCACCTTCTGGAGTACACAAGCTTGTCTATTTCACCCAATATAAGGCCTTGGCCTCCTTGCACCGGACATTAATATCAAACCCCAAACCCACTGACAAACACGTTCCCTTTGCATCAGACCGGAAGTGAGGACCAATGGCTGAACTAGTGGTTCCAGCGAAGCCAGTCAGTTCTGCGCCGCCACCGCCGGGACCCTCGCCCCAGAGAGGGTCGCTGAGCCGGGACCCTCGCCCCAGAGAGGGTCGCGGAGCCGGTCCATTTCATAGCCCATTTTTAGGGTTACTCTGAGAGCCGTCTCATGCCACAGTTATCGCATCATCGTCGAGCGCTTCATTATTTTGTTGCATATCATTTAAGATCACTTCCAGTCAGATTCTGCAGCATGTTTAGATAGTGAAGCGCCCTTGTACCCGGTACGGTCAGGAGCGCCGTTCCCTCGCCCGTGTCCCTAGAGTGCCCCCTCACCCCCAAGGCTACTGAAGCAGCTTTGTTTTACACACTGACGCTTGTGCAGAATATTACTGTACACACTGACCAATTAAAAACAGACGCTTGTGCAGAATATTACATTATGCTTTGGATCAGCCATTTGACAAATGCACAAAGCAACAAAGCCAAGTTGTAGGGTTCTAATAATAATTAAAAAATTATATAATGACCTTGAAAAGTAATATCAATACACTAACCCATCAACATGTTAGGTTATCTATATCTCAATTTAAACTACCCGTGTCTGCCTAATGGAGGCAACGTCCCAGTCAAGTGATTGTAAAAATGAGCAAATAAAAGCGCTATGAGGGAAGGCTGTTTACACAGCAATCACCAAAGTGATTTTAGCAGGACTGCTGCTCAAACCCAGCACCTCCATCCTCCAACCACACAATGAACAGAAAGTCCAATGAGAAGCCGGGATGCGGTGTTGTTACACGTATCCTCCCCGCCCCCCCCGTCTTAGCCAATCCGGGAGGCTGTTCTTCAGCACGCCGCGTCGGACGCCTTTTTGACATTGTGTACAAAGTCACCCGCTTTTGCCTGGGATGTTTCATCGAGTCACCGATAAGGAAATGAGAATGAGCTCGATAACCAGACTGTTCAGTCATAGCCGAAACCATTTTTTTGGCCATGCGTGGAGTCCTTTATCACGTTTAGCCTGTGAGAGTTAAAACTGAACAACTCGGCCTTTGGGTCACTGCCCATCTTCAACGATAACAACGCAGCAGTCCACTGGGGAACCAAAAGTGATGTTCGCCTCGCCCCGAGTGCGTGCGCCATAGGCCCGTTTTGGTGTGCGCCATAGGCACCCCCGAGTGCGTGTGCCATAGGCCCGTTTTGGTGTGCGCCATAGGCACCCACGAGTGCGCGCCAGAGGCCCGTTTTGGTGCGCGCCATATGCACCCCTGAGTGCACGCCAGAAGCCCGTTTTGGTGCGCGCCCTAGGCACCCCCGAGTGCGTGCGCCATAGGCCCGTTTTGGTGCGCGCCAGAGGCCCGTTTTGGTGCGCGCCAGAGGCCCGTTTTGGTGCGCGCCAGAGGCCCGTTTTGGTGCGGGTTGGGCCTTCAGGGGCTTGATCAGCCCACACCTTCTACCCTGCGGCTCCAAAAGACGCCAGGATTCACCCTCGCTCTTTAGCGCTTAGTGCCATCTAGGGACACGTTCCTCTGCAGCAACACTTCACGGAAAAAACGAAACCCCTCCGCGTGTGACAGTTCGAGGGCTCGCAGACTTCCTTGCTTTTGAGCAAAAACCCGGGTGCTGGGTTAAGAGCGTGAACGTCAGGCATTATCTAAGAACTAAAACACATCCGGCTTTAGTGAAACCACAAGCATTTGTTATATTACTGGTCAGGCTTGGAGTGTTTTTGTTTACTGGGTCAACAGTAAGCTAGAATTAAAGTTTGCTTTTTTGGCAGAAGAAAGCTTTACAAGAGCTGGACTACACACAGTCAAGTAATGAGAAACAAAAGTCTTCACGTCCATTACGACCAACGTTAAGATTAAGCGGTTAAGTCGAACACATCAAGAACGTTTCCCTCGGGCTCATCTCGCACCGCCTCACCGTCACAGTCGTTACAAAGCATGCGCGTTAAAAGCAGCAATCCGAATCTTGGATGGTAACGACAGTCACAAACGTGGGTTTCTATTAAAACTTCTGCTGTACGAGTTCAGCACTTCGAATTAAGCACCACTGAAGATTAATATGGTCGAAGCATACCAAATTACTGTCGTGTCATTCATCACTGAGTGTGGACAAAACATACGAAGGCATAGCACTTTCTAAAAGGAAAGTAGAATTTTTACAAGAATAACTTATCACGGGGCAGTTTACGGCATGATAGTGGCTCTCTGTGCTCCGATAGGTCATTTAAGTAGCGGAAATGTAAAAAAAAAAAAGCAAGAGCCGATTTGTACCGTGACCACGATCAAGTCGAGACAACATCCTGACGTCAGTGTTTTCGTCATAACTAAAACACAAGAAGGGCAGTATGCATTAAGTACTGTGAAAAACTTTGTAATCTGGGGAATTACACCATAAAACCAATTTAACAGTTTATGGTAGCCAACATCTCTGCTTAGTTAAACAAAAAGAGACCGTGGAACTTTAAAGTATATTGTGTGTGTACAATACAAAGTATTTTCAAGCTAAAAGAACAACATATTCAGCTCGGTCTGGACACCTTTCACACACGTCTCCAGGAAAACCAAACACACTTCCGTAACACAGCAATCTTCGAACCTGAACTTCGCAAAAACACAAATTAAATTAGATTGAATAAAGTGGTTGGCGACGACCAAGGGGGTGAGTAGGATTTAAAAAAAATAAATACAATAAACATTTAACGGTCAAATCCACAGTCGTCCATCTCATTTAATTTTACTATCGTCAGTTAAATCTAAAATTCAATGTAGGATCAACGACAACATATCAAGAAACGTTGAACCACAGCATAAAAGGATATACTACATCAAACTGCGATTTCACTGTCGCTCACCTTCGCATAGGAAGCCGACGAGTCCCCATATGAAATCGCTGCAATGATGGCAGAATGTAGGTTTGGTTAAAGTCACTTTCTTGAAGCTGTGTCCGGGAGCCCCGACCTGGTACTTGGCTCGAAAACTCGGGGACTGCTGTCCCTTCTTCCGCCCAGTATAAGGGCTAGCGTTGGGGCTGTCGACGCCGGAGTTTCCTTGTTTAATTCGACCACTCTCTGCCATGCCACAATAATAGTGTTCCACGAGCGTACGATGGTTTATTTAAGATATAAATAAATCTTTCGATATACAAGTAAATATGTCCTTAAAACATGTCATGATACCTACGTGGGGTTTTTATTTTTATTTTAATAGACTCACTTAGCTCGCTGACTGGCAAGCTACGTTAACCCTCTCCGAGTCATGACCAGACTGAGATATGCTGCGGCTTGCAGACGATAGATCACAGGACGTTTCAGTTTTACGAGCTAGCCTGCTAATTCAAGTACAGAACACGCCGCGCTGAACGCGGCACTGAACAACTTACTCAGTATTGACTGGAATTATACCAATCCCACCAGCGGTGTATAAGCGATTTTAAACACTCAGAAAACCTGTACAATATGCAAACTACATAGCCAGCCAGCCAATTGAGCATTAATCCAGCGATGTTTCTTCCTTTGACAGTACCAGGTTAGTAAGGGAAAGTGTTTATTCGTAATGCAATTTAACTTGCTTTTCATCCATTAGCTATTGAAAAGAAAAATATCGTGACCGACTAGTTACTACTAAAGGCTAAAAAACTTCGGACTGTATATATTTTTCATTGGCACCGGAGAATACCCCCCCAGAGTAACAACATGACTAAGTCACGACGTAAAACCCTTTCGCCATATCTTCACCCAGAAATAAGCAGAATGCGTGAGAAAAAAATGAATAACAAAATGTAATGTATCAAGCTAGCTATTCAGAAAAGCCAAATAAAACGCCCCTACTTAAATAGACGATTCTAACCTTTAGTTTTGTATATTTCACCGGCAGCTGTTAAGTCACAGTAATCGAATTTTCCAAAAAAACAAACAAAAAAAAACATTTGACTTCCTAGCGATCCTGTTAGAGCCCAACTACATATAAATGTTATTTTCAGAAAGAGAATCACATCGACGGCAGATGGTTCTGGTCGTTTTCTTTACTGCAGATTACGATGAGCCCGTTTTAAGAACAAAATACAACTTTCGTTTTCTAGACGATTTTCCCTCGTCCTTTTAATCGCGGAGGTCCGTTGCCAGTTTGCCAGCACTATTCAGTGCACGACTTACGATTGCGTTTACATTGTGTTTCGGTGATGCCCTCGTCTCTGACCTACGTAACACAACCATATGCAGCGATTCCAGTGTACACCCCCTACATTGATAGCCTAAGAGCTTTTAAAAATCCACTTGATCTCACTACGCGAAGAATACATTAAATATTATATATATATATAATAACTAGTTAACTAGAATTGCAAAGGAAGGGAATTGTATAATTCGTTTCTGAAGCATACATTTAGTTAAATTTAGGTAAATCCTGATTGATACGACGGGTTAAGTTTTACCCCTTGTATATAGTCTTACGTAACAGAAAACCAAATCTAAGGTTTCTCCTATCCTTTAATGCTAGCAAAAAGTTTTTTTGTGCTAAAATATAGTTTTATATTATTAATTATAGATTTTATGGTAATATATCGGAATATATCAAGTTTCATCAACTTAACCTTAGTCATTGTGGTGGCTTATGTCATTTCAGTTTTTTTTTTTTTACACAACCACAAACTATGGCCTGTATCACTTCCCATAACCGTGTGTAAAACTTTCACGTTTTACAGATCCAAACTGACCAAGAAAACTGAAGAACAGCCTAGAAATCGCTGCACTGTGTGTATTGTAGGCCTTTTCTGAGGTCAAAGGCCACACTGTTTTTCTGATATTTTTATTCTTATATCTTATATTGCAGATTTGAGTAACAAAGTTGTCGCAGCACAGAGACGATGCCCCCAAACCATGTCTGTATATTTTGGTATCCTCTCTTGAGGAAGTCCTTATATTCAAAGGTACTTTTGCAAATATGATGACACTTTTTTTTTCTCGTCTCTGGAACTCTCGAGGAGCTTTCGTAGCCAGTCGATTCCAGAACTTGTAATCAATTCCTCGTGTGTGATTCAGCAGCGAGTCGACACAGGGTGAAATGGCACAGCAGGTCTGTACATGTCTAACCATAGGTCACAATCTGGATTCTGCTGGGCTTCTATGTTCACGTCACCGGCGTCACACGAAACACCGACTTGTCACGGCTCCGAGCATGGGGATAGGCAAGCCTCGACCTGGGGTGCCCCTCTTGGCACCTTTAAATACCAATTTTTTTTATCATTCCTTCGTTATTTCTCTCCAAATTTTAATTACAGGTGTGTTTCAGTGACTCGCTGCGACTCGCCAGGCATTAATTACCTAATTTTGACGAACAGGTTTGCTCAATACTGGCGACGATGTGCTATAACTATAACTAGTACTTAACTATCCATCAAAACCTATATAATTTTTAGCACCATGGTACTGCAGTACGAAGGCTGGAAACCCTTGTTTTAATGGATGTTAAATATACAAATACACATGTTTTAAGGTGTATCGGGTCTCACTTCAGTCAAAAACTGCTTTTCAACAATACTGAGCAGCAGGGCCGTATCTAAGCATCTCGCTGCCGTTTTTGGGCCCATAGCAACCCTCCCTCGCTGTTCTACCTCATTAGCAGCCCTGCTGGGCAGGACAGGAATGGTTTGCGGGTGTTGTGGGGATCTGAAGAGATTTTTCTCATGGATTGCAGTAAAAACCAAAGTGTGTAAATACGCTGGAATCTAAGCGTCACCGTCTTCACAAACAGCCACGCCCCTTAATGAAAGACTGAATATTCAAACCATTAGCTAACAGAGTTCCCTGTGAGGTAGTCCTTTGTTTTAGCTTTTGACTAATATGTACAGTAATGTTCTTAATAGTTGTGGTGGAAAGGTATCTATAAAGCAAATACATTTATAATACGTAATTGGGGTTATTGTCACTTCATTTCAGGCGCCACCTGGTGGCCTGCTGGACTCTCTGCTAAGTCACGCTCCATTAAATTGGTGTCTCTTGGGTATTGCCTGTCTATGTATAATGTTTGAAGTCTCAAAGTTCATGGTTTTTTTCAGGATTGCAGGGATCAATAAATCAATAAAACCAGGATCATCCGTGTCATTCAACTTTATTCTTTCAGTAAAACGTATTGTACTATTTGTATAATTACCAACAATGCAATGGAAAGGATTTTCCCCTATGAAGCATTTAAGTAACTAAATACAAATAGGCACATTTCTCCATAAAAATATATGCTTCTTAATTGAACGTTTTAGTTACAATTTATAGTGGGAAGCCATAGATCAGGGGTCCCAAACGGCAATTCTCGAGGTCTTACAGGTCCTACTTTTTTGATAGCAGATTTATAAATTCTCACCTGCCGTTTCCAGGTGCAGATGAGGTGTTAACTGAGAAGTAACAAGAAAATCCACAGACTGCAGTTTGAGACCCCAGTCATAGATTCATTACAGCTCTTGCAATCTGTTCACTTATTTTAAACCTATTGCTTTTACAATACGAGCTGAAAACACCTAGCATGAACCACATAACAAGGTAATCTCTGTGCAAATCAAAATGCTACTTGCTTTGATCATTAAGCAGTGCTCTGAAGCTTCCAAACGCAAGGCTGTGAAACTATCTCTCATGAAGAGGAGTGGTTTCACTCAACCGTCTCGTCATGCTTTAAAATGTATGTATGGAAAGTAAAAGTAGCCATCGTAAAGCAAAGGATTGTATATTTCACCAACAAGCAAACAAAAAAGGTGTTCGTATTTTACAGTCTGAGGTGGAACTAATAATTTAAACACCAGCTCACACTAAAACATTTTGGAATTCGGTCACCCGATGCTCTATCCAAATATTGTCACATGCATACATATTTCTCATAATACGCTTTCAGGACTCAAAAAATTACTTGGACATGAAGCGACACAATCGTCTGATTTAGCAGAAAGAAATAGTTTTTCAAAGACAAACAAATAAATCTGCGTAAATAAAAATCCAAACTCAATCAAGGTTATCCATTGATAAGATCGATACCACCAGGTATCTTCTGTCTAGTAAGACAGTAAAACTAGCAACAGGGTTATGGATTTTGTCCAGACTGCTTTAACACACAGACACACAGACAGCCAGTCGCGCTCATGAATTACTGATCATGAAAGTGGACTGGGTTCAAACAGGAAAATAAACTATTCAGGACAATCTCCAGATGTTTCAGGTTTGCAACAGCAGCATGGACTAGAGGAAAGAAACTTGTTTCTCATTCTGGTTTATTCCATCCTACAATGGTGCCGGCACAAAGTGACATCGAGTCAGTCTGTGTCCACAATCGGTGCGGTTCAAAGCCCAGTGCCGGTGACCAAACTGAGGTGAAATGGACAATAGTTAACATTACTGCGCCAACCCATTAAGGCATGGAAATTACAGCAAAGCACAACTTTTGACAAACTTGGACCTTTTCACTCTACACTGATATTATCGAGACTCATACTTCAGCCTATACTGAAGCCTACATCTTCAGTGTCTTTGGATCCCGACTTCTGAAACATAAATTCACTTTCTGGATTTTAAATTTTTCTTATATCTTTCCAAAATATTAAACACCATCGTCAGTGTAGAGTCAGTTTTCATGTCTCGATGAAATCCAATTCTGTTTGATACCAGACACTATTCTCCCCGTTTTAACTCCCTGTGTTTTACAGTTCAATACTAGAGTGAGGAGGTTCAACTGTGGTGTAGAAACGGATGGGTGACGGATCTACTTTGTCTACAACGAAAGGGAAACCACTATACATTAAACGGGCCTGACTGCAGTAAGCTAAAGGCCCAAAGCTCCGAGTCTGTCCGCTGTGAAAATGATCCCAGCAGTAGGCTGTAGGCTGACAACCAGCCCAGAAAATGCAAATACACCGCCTTTAAATCAAAGCAATGCAATACTACTGGAATGCTTCAATCAAATCCTTTAAAAAAAATCTTCGACAAGATCGAGACCGTCTTAAAAATGACTGCTATTGATAATGCTAGATAACGGTAACATTATCAGCCGGGTCTGGCTAAAACGTTTTCCCACCAATGAGAAATCAAGGGCTATGAGACAAATGAACCTCAGACTGACCTGTCACCAGCAGGTTGAACTGGGTTATTCCACGTAATAGGGGCATTTTGTTTTACTTCTCTACTGGAAGAAACACAACAGACAAATGCACAGAGAATTACGCGATGCAAGCAATTTAGTACGCCGTGTGATGATTTTCTGAGGACGCCGTGGGAAGACTAAAAGTATTCTGGGTAAGCAAAACGTAGGATGCAAAAAAAGAAATGTCAAAGTTAACTTGCCATGTCTAGTTCAAGCATCAGTCTGCAGCTTAAAGACCCAGATTAGAGGCTGAAGCAACAGGCAATTCCTTGCCTTTACGCCTGACGAGCCCACTGGTCAAACTGCAACTTGTGAGGGATCACTGACGCACTGTACCTTCCACCAGCTAACTTTACATTGGGCCTCCTCTTATTGCGCGGCGACGCAGGGGGCGGAGCTGCACGGTGAGCCGGAGAGAAAGCTTCAGAACTTGGGCTGGTAGAGCGAGACGCGGCCGCTGAGGCAGCCGGAGGCCAGCTGGCAGTGCGTGGGGGAGAACTTGGTGGTGAGCACCACGTCGCTGTGGGAGTAGATGGAGCGGACCTCGTGCAGGCAGCCAGTGCCGGCCGGGGGGCAGTCCACCAGCTCCCCGCAGCTTCCATCCAAGGCCAGCAGCCGCACGCCGTAGCCGAAGGGCGAGCAGATGAGACGCCCGTCGGGGCTGAAGCACAACTCCTTGATGTAGCCTCGCCCCACGTTGGCCTCCTCGATGTAGTGGGTGAGTCTCAGGGAGCCGCGGGGGGAGGTCGCGGCCCGCATTGTTGGGGAGCCTTCCTGGAACTCGTACACGCAGGTCCACTGAGAGAGAGAGAGAGAGAGAGAGAGAGAGAGAGAGAGAGAGCAGGGGCGGAAGACGTGAGATAACCCTTTTCCCCTGCTCCTGGATATTACGACAAACTCCATCCAACATCAACCTACAAGGCACACTTGGACTGAGTTAATTAATCAGAATCATCAAGTTTGGTCTTCCATTTTAGAACGCAAGATCAGCCAGGTCTGTTCAATCATGGCCATCGCTGGGTTGCATGTTGTAATTTTCCTTGGGAAATTTCATTTTCACTTTCATTCGCCACCTCAAAACGCAGCCTGAGAGGTCAATCGAGTCGGCCAGTTATTAGCCAGATGTGATACGCTTTAGCGGCTAGCTGGATAGCATCCTGCTCTGCACAACCCCTATGGTCTGCATTTTTTTTGTTGATAATCTGCACGTTCATTGACTAATCCCGGAAAAGGGGACTTGAACCTTGACCTGGACTTGCACTCTGGTTTAAGACGGGCACTGTTCCTAACCTCCTGGTCGTTGGTGTTGCTGGAACAGCGGATGAGGGAGGCCCAGCCCTTGGGGTGTAGCTGAAGAGAGGTGATGCAGTTCCCCCGGTCCTTCTCCCCGGGGATCTCCGGGGTCAGGACCTCCAGACTGTTCCTCGGGGAGACACCTGGCAGAGACACAGGCAAGAACGCTGAACAATCAACCGCAATCCGTCATCAGCTGACAGGTCTACCAAAAAATCACCAAAAAAAGACTGAAACGATAACCAGCAAAAGCAAGCAAGCTCAGAAGTAACCTCCATCCTCTTCATCTTCTTCTTCTTCTTCCCCCTGCCACCGGAGATCAGATTCTGAGCGCCCGGTTTTCCCACTCACCTTCCTGGTGTGACGCCTGGGGGCGGACCTTGCCGGAGTCGTCGCCGTGGCGAGGAGCACCGGGCATCCGGGAGCCGTCCGCGTTGAGGGTGGTCCGGCGGCTCCTGAGGGTGCGGTAACTGCCCACCTCCAGGGACTGGGTGAGGTCCAGATCATGCAGGATCAGCAGGTACCCCGAGGAGGTGGAGATCAGCATCTTGGAGCAGTCGGGCGTCAGACGCATCCTCATCAGGTAGCGCGTGTGGAAGAACTTCTTGTGTGGGCAGCCGTCCTCAGTGAACCTAGTCGGGAGAAGATGGTCAGCGGAGGAAAGGGCTGTCAGGGCCGTCTTTAACAATGCTTGGCAGAGAACGCGCAGCTTACATCTTATACTGATTTTAACAAGCCGTAAACAGTCCGTGGTCCCTGGACAGGGGATGAAGGGCATCCCGGGATCTCACCTGTTGGTGTCCCAGGTGATAACGTTGCCGTCGAAGCCGGAGGTGACGAGCAGGCGAGTGTTGGTGTCGTACTCGATGTTCTTCACCCAGCTGGCGTGTCCGTGCAGGGAGCACACTTTGGAGTTCAGCTTCCGCAAGTCCCACAATGCAACGGTGGTGTCGTCCGAGCAGGTGGCAAACAGCCGGTTGTCCAAAAACCTGAAGGGAAGAGTGTTGTCGCGCACAGGTTTGCTGAACAGCTTGGGTTAGACTCGAAGTGGAAGTTACAGTGCTTTGCCTCACTGTGTCACAAGAATCATTCAATCCCTTATGCGTCACTCAGACACATAAGGGATTCAACTTCAACACTAGTTGGCCCTAGTTTGAAATAACTATAAAGAAATGTATCACACTCAAATCTGACATACCGTATGTAAAAATCAATGGGACAATGCATCGGTTGTAAAAAAAATACGGCAGATGTGATATTATTTTAAATGTTTTCAGAAACGTACAAATTGTTTTTTTAAACTGCCATCTGCGAGTTTATAAATATAGAAGTGCAGATTATCAATACCAGTTTGCACAGGGCAATGCCACACATGATGATGAGGGGTAACGCTTCACGGAAATAACCAGCCTCCAAGCATCAACACCTAAGGGAAACGGGTGTGTCACAGCAGCTATCAGGCAGCGGAAAGGGGCTGAGCCACAGTGTTACAAAAACCCCGCTGTTGAGACCATCACCCAGGGTGCTTTGGGTGAAAAACACAAACCAATAACGGTAAAGAATGATTCAACAGAGACATGGCGGGAGCCTAGCTCACTTAACTACAGCTTTAGACATAGGTGGGCGCACTGACCTGATGTTGTTCACGCAATCCTCGTGGGCCTCCACCAGGGTCTTTATGTGCCTGGACGATATGGGGTCAAAGAGGAGAACCTCGGTCTGCTCACAGGCCACCGTTAGTACTGACCTGGGAACAGGAGGGAGGGGCCTACGTTAAAGGTCTACATAATGCCATATTGACAACTTTCTACATCGTTTGTCCCCTAATACCAGATCACCGAAACAGCAAGGCCACTGGAGGTGGTAAACACTCCTTTTAGCCCATATGCTTTTCTTATTTATTTATTTAACGTCAACATTGCTATAAAATGATTGATAATGACTCATAATGACTTCAGTTCAGATCAGGTGCCAATTCAGAAACCTCTTTATGGTTCAGTCGCTTAACGCCACACTTCCTACAGGTTTACACCAGGTAACTGATCTTTGCGACAAATAACGAATTACCAGTTCCACATCTGAAATCATTATAAAGCACGGGTTAATTGTAATAATAATCTAAATTCTCGTGGACTTTGGAACATATGTCTCAGTTTGCACAGTTTAATAACAGCAAATAAGTGACCAACAATTTAATAATAAGCGATATAAAAAAAACTAAAACAACAGTTTAATACTCCCAGAAACAGATCGCTATCAATAATCCGCCATACCCATCGGGTGAATACTCCAAATTGAACACAGCACCGTGGGTTCTAGTGCTCAGATTCACAGTATCCGCGGGATTCATCGAACTGTACAGGCTTGTCATCGTCCTGAAATTGTCCCGAGCAGGGTCGACATAAAGCCCTCTCCCGAGAGTCCGTTGCCTTAGCCATGAGAACACCCCGTTTACTGGACCGGCTGCGCAGAGCCCCAAGGCATTCGTGGATGCTGAAGAGTTCTCTGCCGTCTTGTCTCTAAAACTCCTTCGACAGCGGGAAGTCCACGCTTGTCCCACAGTGGACGTGACAGTCGACTCTTCACGGCTATCCGCGTAGTCTTGATCATCAAACGCTCGACTGCTAGGCCTGGCCAAATGGGACTCCTCTACTTCTTCGCCGACGTCGCTTTGGCGGTCTGAGCTCATAGTGTGTGCGTCGATTTCTGAATTAGTGTTGGATCCGTAAAACCTTCCGTTTGCATTATGACTCCGGCTCTCATACAAACGACCAGAGCTTTCGTAGACAAGCCAAAAAAAAAAAAAAAAAAAAAAATCCACTCAGTCTGTCTGGTACCGTGAACAGCTGTGCGAGCTGAGCCAGAGGATAAACCACTTCCGGTGATTACCAGGAATATATGTTTCAAAATAAAAGCACATCATATTCCGGCCAATTAAGTTTTTATTATGTAGATGTTATTATGGGCGGCCATTACTCTCCCATTTAAATATATTTCACAGGCTAAATGATAGAGCCGTAATATGATTTCCTCAAAATGTCCTGTCATATTCATTTACCGTTTACAAAATTATTTTTGCGATTGGCTGGATTTGTAACAAAACAATAATTCATCGCAAGGAAGGCATTTGCGAGCTACCTACTTGTATGCAGATCGTAGTCAGCATGATTTCTGAATTATTTTACTGTACATAAATGTGTTAGTATTGGCGAATGTGCTCTGCTTTCACAGACAATAGAAATTGTCTCTCTCTCTCCCTCTCCCTCTCTCTCACCCTCTCTCTCTCTCTCTCCCCATATCTCTCTCTCTCTCTCTCTCTCTCTCTCTCTCTCTCTCTCTCTCTCTCTCTCTCTCTCTGTATGTGCTGGTCACTTATAATAATTCCTTAAGAATTGTCGCATTGTATTGCAATAATTTTAAAACAATTATCATAACTTCCCCCGTGACAGTTCATGGCTATATTTAAGCCTTCTTATCAAGTATACACATTTTTCATAATTACTTTTTTTTGTAAACTGTGTATTTACATTAACTATACCAGAGTAATTATTTGTGTATGAGCAGCAATTGTCTTAGAGCATTCTGCATTTGGTTCTATCGTATACTGGCTGCATGGAGTACTACCCACAAATTGAGCCCAATTTAATTTCACATCTCGTATTTACTAGTGGACTTCATACTAGGTCAAGCTTGGTACAAAACAAATATCTGACCGATATGCATTGCACTTTTAATACATGGAACAGGGTTTGTGAGTTTTCCTAAAGGTGTCAGGTTTAGTGAGAAGTTGTTTATGTATCGCAGTTATAAAATGGTCAAAGTATTGTAACCTTTCCTCTCTTATAAGCTAATATTTTTTATGCCATGCCTAAGAATCACCACATAGACACATAATCATATAACCATAAACGTATAACGTTGGTAAGTAAAGTTTCAGTAGCAACTACATCAAGTGCTCCAGGTTGATGGCGGTCAGATGGCGGCCAAGATGCGGGTCGGTAGGGGTATCTACATCATGGTATTTAAAGCTGGAGTGACATCTCACCCCGGTTGTAATCCACCACTAGCCTAAGGCTCTCAGATGAGATGATAACATGCCTTTTCTTGTTCTTCTTGATAAACTGTATGTAGTTATTTGTATATGCCCTACAGCTGTCTTATCTGATTCCAGTTTTACACGAATAGATGGGTAAGAAGCTTTGGGACGTTTTTTAGGACATGAACGGAACGAATGGAGCTGTTTTGAACAGGACTGTGAGGGAGAGATACCCAGTCAAGGGAAACAAATGTTGTCATTTCGCTGTGGCACAGCTAGTGTGAAGTTAGGACTTCATAGGTCGCGGTATTCTCAGATTGAGATTATGCATAACATAAGTGTTTGGGACCGATAGGCCGATCGAGTCGGAAAAAATCGTTTGAATTCAAAATTAACTATTTTAAAATATATATTTTTATATAATTCTTTGGAAACTGCTTTTATTACGATGTAGTAGAAAGCTATTATTGAGCAATTAGCTACGATTTTCTATTTAACAAACCAGCTAGCAAGCAAAATAAATATTTCCCATATTTGCCACAGTGTGTCACAATGGTGAAACCGGTAGCTCACGGCTGTGACAATAGGCATATATCTATGCGTAAAATAAAAGGTTTTCACATATCACGTTGGCATGTATTTGACACTATGACTATGACGTAGAGTCAGTTTCACCATCGAGTGCGTAGCTACAGAGACAGTAAATATGTTTTACAGTTTCTAAGCGATTCCAGACGAATCCAGAGAGATCAATGCTTGTTCACACACAAGCCACAAAACGGGAAATGTTGCATTAATGTCTAAACTGTAAAATTACAGCAGGGTTTTTTTTTTGGGGGGGGGGGGCATTATTTCTCTATGATTGTGACTAACACCCTAAAATCATGTCGACTCTGAACAAAATCAAAACTGATAAAACGACGACCGGGTGTACCATACATCATTCTGCCTTTGATCAGACGCAGAACGTGTGGTGTAGTGTATAGTGGTTTAGATCTAATAGTGATGGCGTGGGTTCAGTGGAGAACGCGTCTCTGCCCATAAAAAACTGTATTTGTGTTTTAAAATGTGCAATGAGGTGAAACTACTTCAGTGGTTAAGGGCTTAGATTGACCATTTAAATGGGTGGCAAGAGGAACTCAACTCAGCCATGACAACTAGGACCATCTTTAAAAGGGGCGTGGAGGAAAGTTTTCAGGACGAGGAAAGTTTTTTTGACAGCCAAGCAAGCGCCCTTTAAATGTCAAATAGGCTATAGTACAATAGTAAAAATATTGCAAATTACATTCCCAAAACAAGCCCAACAGTTCACCTAGCTGTAAGTGTATTCGTTCTTACGAGGATGCAGAAGTCGCGCGTAATATTGTGTATTAACGTGCATCGCAGTAACTATTGTTATACAGTAACGGGGATTTACATACCATTGTTGAAATTCACAATGACTAAGCACTAGCTTTCACATATTACGTCCCTCCCATTTTAGTTTTAAATTACTTGCTCCTGTGGCGCCCGCGTGTATAGTCATGGCAATTGCAAAACCGTTAACTTGCTCGAAAGCTATATTTTTTACTTTCCAGCGGCTGCTGTCATTCCCCAGCAAACAGCAAGTCCCCACGCACCAGAGAGCCTTGGTATCAGACTCGACCACCCGGTTCGATTTCCTGGTGATTGGCGGGGGATCTGGAGGGCTGGCAGGTGCACGGAGGGCAGCAGAACTCGGTGCCAAAACAGCCGTAATCGAGAGTCACAAACTTGGAGGTACCTGCGTGAGTAAAAACTATCTTGGTTATATAGCTAGCTAATTGCAATTTGGTGTGTTGAAACCTGCTAATGCGGAACATCGGCAGTTACTACCCGTTTCTCCGCAGTTCTCCGTTAATGGTCACATGTAGCTACGGACCACTGCGAACGAAGCCTCCAGACGTCCCTGTTTTTTGTGAAATGTTTTGTATACTGTGTAATGGTAGTTAAAGGCAACAGCACGAATCCCGCGACTAAGCAGATTTCGGTAAAAAAAAGAAGAGTTAATAACAACCGGTAGAAAGATAGATGGATGTAGATGACAATATTTCCTAATTACCCCCAAGAGGTACTATTAAATCCCAATTATACAATTACAATTAATACATGCATTGCACTAGTCAATGCAATGCTCAGATGAATTACATTTTTTTATTAATATTGCCATACGCTAGTGTCTCAAGATCGCGGAAACTCAAGAGTCCTCATTTGCCAGGTCCATAATCCGGCCCTGGGTATAATTTGTTGTTCATCTGGTCTCTTGTAGATCCTTATAGAACGTTACGCTATGAAACAGGGCTGAAGAAGTAACTATTTTTCCATATAAAAAAAAAGTGCTTTCTGTATTTATTTGCCTGTAATGCTAATGCAGTTCATTGTCCACCAGCTAGTCGATTTTGACCCACCCCATTTTATCTGATGAAGTTTTAATTTAGAATTGCTTTTATGGACTTACTGGATGGGGTTTACATTTACATATTCAGCCATTTCCTTCTTTTTTTAGGTTAATGTTGGCTGTGTACCCAAGAAGGTATGGCTTTCTGGTATTCTTACACCTGTGTTATCACCAGTTGTATGAGTTATACTTCTTAGTAATCTTCTTTATCTACGGCAAATTCAAAGCGTTCTGCATATCAGATCTTCCGGTATCCATTACTGTGGTATTCTGTGCCTAAATGTTCTGCCTCAAATTTTAACCGCTGACCATCAAGATCCAAGAGGCCGGGCCTCGACCACAAAACCATCTGCTGCAATATACGCATGTTTGAATCCACAGAAAGCTTAAGTTAAAGACCGTTTGTAAGTGATGTTTTGTTTAGCAGGATAGTGTTGGTGAGTGTTGGATCACGTTTCCCGGTTCGTCCGTCCGCAGGTTATGTGGAACGCTGCCGTGCACGCGGAGTACCTTCATTACCAAGCTGACTACGGCTTTATTGGTGGAAATACACAGTTTAGGTGGCAGTAAGTTATCTGACAGCTTTTTGTATCACAGAGTTAAGGAACGTATCTTTTGTTATATTTGGAGGTGGGCGCTTTAAAGCTTTATACTTCTGATTGATGTATGATTGCACAGTGCAAAGTGGAACAGTAAATAACACAAGACGTTTTTGAAGACAAAGCGTAAGAGATTATGAGATAATTGTGGGTGGAGCTTAGGACCATGTGGGGAGATTTTGGTCGGGAAACTGGTGGAATTCTGTCCCTCCCTGATATAAAATACCCTGACAATGACATAATCGTGTTTAATCATTTTTTGTGGCTTTCAGATATTTGAAAAATAAAAGAGACGAATACATTAGCCGTCTGAATAAAATATATCGGAATAATCTTGAGAAGGTATGTCATTTACAGCAAACGATAAATCTCTTTAAAACTTAAAAATATCCATTTAATAAGTCCTGGAGAACTTTGCATACATTAAATTCCAATGAAAACAAATATTTATTTTTCATTATATAATTTTAGCTCTGGGTAGCGTTGAACTGATGTGCTAAGAGGTGTGTCTTTAGCTGTAAAAGTCTGCGATTGATTGAATGTGTTAGCCATCAGTGCATGTAGACAAAACGAGACGGCTGTATTTGTAAGTTAAATCTTAGTATAGTATTAGCAGAAGTGTGATTATAAGTCTGGACTCACTCGGGTCCTGATGGATAATATCCAGTGACTGGGTCAGTATCCGTGGGGCCTGGAGGAACAGGCAGTCTTGGTTTAAATGAGATGAAGTACATAAGGCCAGTTTTGAATGGCTGTCCGCTTAGGCAAAGATCCAGATGATTCACGGCTTTGCGGCCTTCACGGAAGAGCCCGAACCCACGGTGGAGGTGAATGGGCGGAAGTACACTGCGCCACACATCCTCATTGCCACCGGGGGGCGCCCCAGCATGCTGAGTGACAACGAGGTGCCTGGTAAGACGTGCTGTCCGTCCTTTTTCATCCACTTCCTGTCTGTTATAACTTCTTCTTTATGACGTCGTGCCTATCCTGAGTGTATTTCTTGTAGCTTATACAAGTTTATTTTATTATTGCCGTGACTTAAAACATTTACAGTGAGAATGGCCCATTAACGTTGATAAAAGAGGGTCTGGTAATGGTCTTCTGGCTGTGTGAGATATACCATATGGCAACTTTTGGAAAAGAGGCTGATTAGCTGTATAGTGTCTCACAGTGCCAGGGTCCTGGTTTTGGATCTAACGCGGGTCGCTGTTTGTGTGGATGTGAAAGTTCTCCGTGTGTTTGCGTGGATTTCCTTCCACTGCCCAAAGTCTCGCCTGTGTTTTTGTGACAGCTTAATTGGCACCTAAGTGTGCCAGTCAGTCTCTTGCCCTCAATGGACGGGTGTGCCGTCCTGGGTGTACCCTCCATTATACCCTGTCTGCTGGGTTTGGCTGCAGTGCCCCGCGACCATGAATTGAATAAGCAGTTATGGAAATTAATGAATGAAATTAAACGTTTTTGCTGTCCGATTTGATTACAGGGGCGAGTCTTGGCATTAACAGCAATGGCTTCTTTGAACTTGAATCTTTGCCCAAGTAAGTCAACAATGAAGCTAGCAGCTCTGGTTTCATAGGTACGATTTGTAAACTGAGGATTTTTACTCTGATAATGTCTGTGCAAGTAACTGGCTACCGCGTTTTTGTTTTCAGGATGTGAAAGGGAGGTGGCCCTGACAGCCACCCCCTCACCCTTTTTTATTATTATACAAAAAACGAAAGTGCTTTACACCTGCGCTCATACTAAAAAATGAACTGCAGAAAAGGAGGAGGAGAGGAGAGAGAACAGAGAGGGAAAGAAAGGAGAAAGTAGGCTGTGTGGGTCGGCAGTGACACTGAATCTGTTGGATACCTTACATGTAATGCTGGCTCGGGGGATCATAATCATACTTCTGGTATGATATTTGTTTACACGTATAACGCTGCAGACATTTGCAGCTTAATTAACATGGCACAGAAAAGTGAGTGGAAGCCCTACAGAAAAAAGACGATGATGAGTGTAGAAAAACCTCTACTAAACAGACACTCGTTTTGTACATAGATACCAGAGACCGGGCTGTCAGTGTGGCTACACAAGTTAACACATAGCATGAACAGTGTCTACTGGGCTCTGCCTTCTCTCTTCCCTAGGCGCAGTGTTTTGGTGGGGGGCGGGTACATTGCCGTGGAGATGGCTGGCATCCTGTCCACTCTGGGTTCCAAAACCTCCGTCATTATCCGGCAGGACGGGGCAAGGCCACCTTCAGGATTCCGTTGTTTGCACATTACATGCGGTTCTGTAGTTTATGCTGTGGTGTGAATGGACAGATAGACGTGGTATAGAGGGAATCTTTAATTGTGTGATCTTCTCGAAACAGTTTCTGATCGCTGCTTTCTTCTCTGCTCCGTAGGTATTGAGAAACTTTGATGCCTTGATAAGCACAAATTGCACCAAAGAACTGCAGAACTCTGGCATAGATATGTGGAAAAATACCCAGGTAACAGTTGTCATAACTGCATGTGCATGTGCAGTGCATGTGTCCTACTGTAGGTAACGTCCTGCATTTAGGTATAGTTTAATTTCCGATGAGATATTTATCAATTGCCCAGAATATTTCAACCAATACTTATGTAATATCTTATTTACATAATTCTCTTGTGTGACTTCATTACTCCGATTAGTCTGTGCTTGTCGATTAGTTTGTATACTTACTGTGTGGATGAAACAGAACTTTTTCACTGAGGATTTTTTTCTGCAGTAATAATCCATCAACGCTCTTGTAAGAAGACAGAATCGCCCTACGCAGGATAACTGATTTTATCGTCACAGTGGTGCTAACTGTGAATGAGGCCATCCTTCTACTCCCCTCAGGTGAGGTCAGTGAGCGAGACGGGGGACGGCCTGGAGGTGTCACTGGTCACCAAGGACCCAGAGAAGAAGGAGGGGGAGGAGAAGACGGCGACCATCGAGGGGGTGGACTGTCTGCTCTGGGCCATTGGCCGAGAACCCAACACAGAATCCCTGAACCTCAAAGGCATGGTGAGCAGCTGTTTCTTACCCCTCTCGGTTTTGTTTGCAGTAAGTCAAGTTTTCCTCACCTCTTCGTTTCCTGGTCTCTGTGTCTGCGTCTGGGTCCAGGTTCCAACCTGTGTCCGTGACACAAACGCACGGTGAGGGTCACACTGCATTGCTGCTTTACTCGTTAGATTAGCAGACCTTCTTTGCAGGAGATAAAGTACTTGAAGCGGTAGATCTATATGCATTTGATGCCATTCACAGACGTTCAAGTGCCATGCTCATTGGGAACACAGCTGATGCTCTGATGCCTGCTGAGATGTATGAGCCATCACAGGGAGTGATCAACACTTTGGCTCTCTCCTCTCTTAAACAGGGAGTGGAGCTGGACGAGAAGGGCCACATTGTTGTGGACGACTTCCAGAACACCACCCGCCCTGGCGTCTACGCAGTGGGGGATGTGTGTGGGAAGGCCCTCCTCACACCAGGTATGGGGGATGTTATCCATCTCCAGTTTTACTTACTTCTGTGCGTTAAAAACTGTCTGTGTCCTTGAAAAACTTTGCGTCTAAAAAAATCTTTCAGAATAACCAAATCTACTCTTGGCAGTGCAGTAAACGTAGTGAAGGGGCATGTTTAAGCTGGTATTACTAACTGCAGAGTTATGAAACGTCAGCGGAACATTGATTTGACTGAGATGCTTATATATTCATGATTAAACTGTGTGTGTGTGTGTGTTTTGGTAGTTGCCATCTCTGCAGGCAGAAGGTTGGCCCATCGGCTGTTTGAAGGCAAGCAAGATTCTAAAATAGACTACAGCAACATTCCCTCTGTGGTGTTCACCCACCCCCCCATTGGCACCGTGGGGTTCACAGAAGGTGAGCTCAGTTCTAATCAAAGGTTTGTTTCAGTCAATCCTGTTTTACCAGATTGTGGGTTTTGGAATACCGTGGAGCTCCTGTCGTATTGCGAGCGCAGTCTCGCACGCACGCACGCACG
>JAOYSI010006313.1:0-10534 GCA_025775065.1 Hiodon alosoides | reverse complement strand
CAGAGTGCGTTTCTGTAACGTGACGGCGTGCTCTGCGTTTCAGTGATGCAGAGTGCGTTTCTGTAACGTGACGGCGTGCTCTGCGTTTCAGTGATGCCAGAGTGCGTTTCTGTAACGTGACGGCGTGCTCTGCGTTTCAGTGATGCAGAGTGCGTTTCTGTAACGTGACGGCGTGCTCTGCGTTTCAGTGATGCAGAGTCGTGACCCCAGTACCAATGTGGTTCTGCTGGAGGACGCTGCAGCTGTGCTGGGAGTCATTCTGGCCTCTGGCTGCATGGGCCTCACTTCGCTCACGGGTAAGTGCTTTTCCCACGGTACGCAGTCCCCCGTGTGACCGTTCAGGGCCAATCTCAGACTGGGTGGGGTGCCTTGCAATACGTGTAAATACCAGGAGAGGTCACTGTCGCCACCACGGTATTTTATTTTCTGGCGTTACTGTCATTGCTAGCATATATAAGCTGTAGAACTGGTCTTGTTGGTCGATGCCTTGGGTCCAGACTGAATAATTTCATCCGCGCTGCACTAGGCTATCGTGTTCGTTTCAGCCAGGTGTGTGCGGGTGGTAGTGTGGTAGTGTGTGTGGTAATGTGTGTGTGTGTGTGTGTGTGTGTGTGTGTGTGTGTGTGTGTGTGTGTGTGGGTTTCCAGTATCAGCGCCGTATCACAAACCCTCCGCTCTTCTCCAGGTAACCCGTACTACGACAGCCTGGGTTCTCTGGGTGTGGGGACCCTGCTAGGCGCGGTGTCAGCCTTCCTCATCTACACCAACACCGAGGCACTTCTGGGACGCTCCATTCAGGCCGAGCACGTGCAGAAGCTCACCGAGTTTCTGGAGAGCGACCCTGCGGTCAGGTCAGCGTTCTGTTCCCAGCCATACACAGTGTGTCGCAGTGTCTGCCTGCACCCGGTGGGGCTGATTCTGGGGTCCTGGCATTCAGTGTCTGCCTGTACCCGGTGGGGGTGATTCTGGGGTCTGAACAGGCTAAGCCTTTGGTTTAACTAAGTATTGCAGGTTTCAATATTTTTTTTCTGCTGGTCACCATTCGTACACTATTCCTGAACCAGACGTATTGCTCTCTTAGGAGTCTAGTCTACCTGGAGTGTTTTATCTATGGAGTGCGCACCTGAGAATGAAAGGGTCGGACAAAACTGTAGGTAGAGACGAAGGTCATTCACAGACACCCTCTCCCTCTTTGCTCGTCTCCAGGGCCATTCACGATGTGAAAGCCACGGACTTGGGCCTGAGCAAGGTGCGCTTCAAGGCGGAGGTAGACTTTGACGGCAGGGTGGTGACGCGGTCCTACCTGGAGAAGCAGGACATCGAGCAGATCCTCAGCGTACGTACAGAGAGGGCTCCGGCCGTCCTACCACATGTGAACAAAGCACATAGGTTGTAGATCCTGGGTACTGTAGTTCATAATCTATTTGTAGTTCATAGCTGTATTTTTGAGTGCCTGTACATGTCATTTTGGCTGTGATGTGTGTGACTCTTTGCAAGCACATCAGTCAAGTTAAACATATGGGATGCAAGTTTACGTCTACTTTCTGCACGCTGTAGGCAAAGGGGTTCTTAAAGCATGTCAACCAAATACTAACTCAGTGTTGAATAGTCTGATGTCCCCAGGACTAAACCTGATTTAGCAGCCAGGCACAATGATATGAAAAGTATCAAGTATGGATAAAGTATGGATACTTTAAGAGGCAGATAGAATAATCCACTATGTTGACATTTGGTCATTGTATTCATTTTACAAGGTTTGGAACTTGTGTCTTCCATCTAGGGCTGTAGTGTGTACTCCCAGGTAAGATGTTCTGATAGATTGACAAGGACAAGGAAACCGTGTCGTGTGTTCACCACAACCGTAAACTTGTGCGTTCACCGTAACCATAAACGTAAATCTTCACGGATGTCTCGCTGTTAACTTCTCATTGGTCGAAAGAGTGTGCTTGCAAGTTAGCTTTTACCGTATCCCTCGGTTATCATCATTAGCACAGAATTAGCCTGCGGGACACTTTTATTCATCTGTCTGCCTTGTGCAGGAAGGGTTTGGTTTAAGTCGGGACGTTCTTGTCCGTTTCTTCATCCTTGGTGTACGAGTTTCCAGAGTGTTTTTTTTTATAAACCTGGTATTAGTGAATTCTTCACAATATACACACTACATCACTTTTATGAATGAGGGGAAATAAGGGCGAAAGAGTAGATGGCTTAGCGAATTCTCGTCATTTGGACAGTGTCACCTTGAACTAATCTGCGAGGGCAGGAGTTATGGCTCCACACTGGAACAGTTAAATGGGTGATCTTTCTCTCTCTCGTTTTCTGCTGCTTTTCCCCACGTGAAAGCGCTGTCTCCTCCCAGTTGACTGTTTGTCTCTGAGGGCTCTCTGTCACTCATGCGTGACACCGTCCCCCGTCCCAGTCAGATCTGTATTTTCTCGCTGGTTGATTGTGTCTTTCTTATCTGCTGGGTGCACATGGTTACTCCATGACAACCGCACTGCCCCCCCCCCCCACCACCTCTGCTGTTGGTTCTCTGTGATGCACCGTGGCGGATATCTTTCATGCCCCCCCCACTCCACCAACCCCCGGTCTCCTGTGACTTCTGTGCCTTTTGCGTGTGGCTCTTCAGATGAAGGCCGCTTTTTGGTCATCTTTCCTGGATGTCTCATTCCAATTTCAGCTATAAACCATAGGCCCCCAGATCTTTCCTCACACCGATGGAGGTAAATGTGCTTACATGAGTGATAAATAATATCAAATGTTGGGGAAAGAATTTGGGTATGCCAGAGCAGTTGGCTTCAGTTTTTTTCTTTCATATGCAAAATGACAAGATAGAACCGCACTTCATTTAGTTCACACCGTAGAACAGTTGAAGATTTTTGCATAATTTTTCTGAGACCCGAACCGTTTTTAGTTGGGCCACAACAGTGTTGTAGGCCAGTAATGGAAAGCTTCTGTAACGAACGCCACCCCCCTCTTTCTCCTTTCAGGACATCCAGCAGGTGAAGACCCTGGAAGAACTGGAGAACTTCATGTTGAAGCACGGGGAGAACATCATCGACACGTTGGGGGCAGAGGTGGACCGCCTAGAGAAGGAACTGAAGGTGGATCATGGATGTTCTTCACATAAAGATCTCCACACCTGCGCTCTACGGTGTCCTCACAGGGGCATATGTAGGCACACGCACACGCGCTGAGAGTTAGTCATGCACCTTGAGTCTGGAAGGGGCTAAGCACAACTGAGAAAGTAGCTTTACCGAATTATACCAGCTGGTGGTAAAGCACAAGCACACACACTCAACCACCTCACGGAGTGGAGTATCGCAGAGTGGCACGTGGCACGTGCATGCCGGATAAAAATGAGCGGCTCGTTTTTATTCATACGCATGCACGCTCGCAAGGAGAAATATGCAAACTAGCACTCGTAGTGTGTAAAGGGAGAAAGAAGGGCTTCACAAACTAATTGACAGATAATTACAGAAGAACACACACCCTCTCCAAAACTTCACTCATAGGCCTGCATGCACTCTTACTCGGTGAGACATTGAGACGCACACAATCGTTCAAGCGACACACTGTATGACACATGGGGTTTCTCAGGCTCGCTGCCGATCGGCCTTCAGCTAAACACACACACACACACACACGGGCAATTTTCTCCTTTTCCGCCGTGTGAGAATATTCGATGTCAGGACCGTTCGGGTCCGACGCTAGGCAGACGCCGGCGCCGATCGGCCCGACCCGTTGGGCTTCTCCCGGTCCTTCGTGTGAGACTGTTCGATGTCGGCGCCAATCTGGTCCGACGCTAGGCAGATGCCGGCACTGATTGGTCCCGCCCACTGTGTTTCCTGCCTCCGAAGCCCAGAGAGCAGTCTTTCTCCTTCCTCTTCTCTTCTCTGTGAAGACGTGTATGTCGAGTCGCAGCAGCGCGGCTGGTGACAAATCGGCCAGCCGGAGAAATCCCAGGCCACGTCTGAAGGGCATGTTGTTGGCAGAGTTTACTTAAACGAGAGCTCCTGCAAACACAGCCATTTATTACGTGTTTGTGCATCTGCCTTATTAGATTTTTCTGAAAATTTCAGTATCGATGAGGACGTTTAATGTAACGGATTTCTGTAACAACCGACTGTCGGTGATGCCGTTTTAACACGGCGCACGTACGCCACTCACATCGGTTGCTAAAGACGCGTATAGACAGATCCAACTTGTGGTGCTCGTCTGCTGATGGTCGTGGAGAGGCATGTTTCTCCGCCGTGTTAACGAACGCAACAGGAACATGTGTCATTGCACTGCCTCTACTGCTGTGTCAGGACATGCTTAACGAGTGTCAGGCTTAACGAGTGTCAGGCTGCTATTCAGCTGGGTCACTGAACAAGCTCCTGCCTCACTCAGCGCTGAGACTCTAGACGTGCCCAGTGACTTTTGCGGGTCTGAGGGGAGGGGAGTCTTGTTAAATGGTGTTTCTTCTTGTCTCCTTGCAGCAACGCAACCCAGAGGTGCGGCATGTGGATCTAGAGATCCTGTGACGGGACGGGGGGCAGGTCCATACTCAAGAGAGGATGTTGGAACCGAAGGGGGGGGGGGGGGTCTGGAGGGGCGAAGACTTTGCCTGCTGCCCTTCTCTGCTACCACACCCTCCAGCCGGAACATAATTCGAGTCTTATTTCTCTGTACTTTCCCACCTCGCCCTGGGTTACTATGCCCTGGGGCCTGTTTTCAACACCTACCCTTCGCTGTTGCAAGGGTTTATTGATAACGGCCAGTTTCATGGGGTTGTGTTTCGTTAACGATTCGCTTTAGATCAATGCAACGTCCCTCCAATTCATACACCTTCATTTACATTAGACTGCCCTATCGGCACGGCTTGGCTGTCGGATGGCCGCTAATTGACCGACGTTTGCGGTTTTTACTGACCCCCCGTGTCAGGATGTCCCCAAAACAATCAGCCGCAATTGATTCTGCTGTAATGAAACCGCTGAAAACGGGTCTCTGGCATAGCCAGGCTAATGCAGACCAGTGTGGGTTAGCACCTGGTGCGCTATTAGCCCGACTGTTTGTCCATTAGCGTCTGTATGTCCAGCTGTGGTACCAGCCACAGTTGGGCCTTCCAGTGATCCCTTCTGCCATGCAGTAATCTCGTAACGGTGTAGAGGGAACAAGGGCGTTGTTGCTCTCTGAAAGTGAGTGCTGATCTGTGTGCTAAGTGGTGGGTTGGTTTATGTTCTAACCCCAACATTATAGTGAAAAAGAGTCCATGGTGAAAACGCTATTAAGGATGGAGTTCTGCTGTCAAACCCAAACACTGTCAAATAAAGGTCTTTATTAGCATTAATCACACTGGCAAGAACAAAATAAGTGGATATTTTTGTAATGGAAGATAAATTATCATCAAAGAGTTGGCTGAAGGGATTTGACTGAAACTGTCTAGCACTTAAAGCACCAATGCTGTTTGAACTATGTCTGAATTAGATTAAACAAAGTTTATTTAAAGTTTATGAAAGTCCTTAGTTTATATCTACATGTTAGCTGGGTTGAAGATTTCTTAATGGAATGAAGTTATGTCTAGACTGCAAAATCAAAGACCTAATTGGGTTTTTTTCTGCAGTCATTATGGCATAAGTAAGGTAACAAGCACCCGGCTTCTAGTTGCAAAACGAGACATTTCTTGAAGTCGTAGCGGAAGGCTTTATTTTCTGACGTCAAACCTATGGGAACATTTTTGTGGGAATTACTTCCGCCGATTTTAAAATGAGCAGCCTATACTGTGAAGTGAAGAGGGAGAGTCTATAAACCGATGTGAATAACGAAAGCCTTCCTGCTTTTGGCTTTAAAAGGTTTCGTTCAGTGTTGTTATTTGTCCGTCGTAAACATCAGATGTCTTAACGTTTTCTTAACTGAATGCAGACACCCCTTACAGAGCAGGTGAAGTGCTGGTTTTAAGGACCACGTGTATAAGGTCCAGTTCCATCTCATACGGCACATGGCGAAAAAATACTGTAGTACAGGATGTGTAATTACGTCTTTGTTTCTACTTTTGGCATCTTCGGCGAACAAAACGAGCCATGCGTCGAGCTGTTGTGAAAGACTGCGACGGATTCTGTTCAATCTTCAAGTACAGTTTTATGGCTGTTCATTTGCGCAAAATCTTTCGCTAGTGCGGTGACACACGTCGACCTTTAGTAATGTATTGGGAGATAGGTTTTTAAAAAGAGGATTATTCAAACGTATCCCTTGGTTAGACCAATTAAACTTATTCTGGACGAGGTGGTTAAATAAATTACATTTAACTAAATAAATTTGTGTCCGTTATTCTGTTTTTTTTTTTGTGTGTGTTTCGGTTTTTCAAGATGCTAATTGTATGTTTTCATAGCAAAATAGCTTATCTTCGGTAGGTGGCGATATTGGGATGGAAGAAAAACGATGAATGTACTGTTTTTAAGTGGGGCTTCAAGGATGGTGTGGGCCGATTCTGTCCCCAGGACCGTGGTCACTTCATTTGATCATTATCGTCTTTGGATCTGTTGAGCAAATATGGAGCAAATAATCAGGCAACATTCAGCAGGTCCTGTCCTTGGATAACAAACTGCTTTAAAGGAATGTGTGAGATCACGTAACAGCAGAGGGAGAGTGTGAAAAGCACAGGCCTAGAAATCATACCCAAACCCATGTGCAATAATAAAACCGGCCTCCTACATTAGGAACTTTTTGTGTTTTTCTCCACTCCTCTCAAATAATAGGCACAACACAAGAAGGGGGGGGTGTCAAAATAATTTACTGTCTCCTCGACACAATGTGGCTTTTGTGACATCCACTCCATGAACCAAAAAGGAATGAAAAACCAACTCCACAAGAACAGTTGTTAAAGCACAAACAAAACTGATTCACAGTGCTTTCACCGTCACGTCAGCAATATAAAATGCAAGACATTAACGCGACAATCGGTATGCGTTTTTTACGATTATTATAAATTGTAAAAATAAGCATCACAAGTCTAAAGACCTCATTGACTGGGTCCCTATGCTATGTTTTGCTACATTAGACCATTGACCCAGTTGTAATAATTGTTTTATAAATTATTTTAGCCTTTGAAAACATAGGTTGTGTGCCGTTAATTTTATTCCTACTTCACACTACTTGACAAGTAGTCTATGTTCCTTTCTCAAAGGCTGCTGTCCAGTTGTAATCTGAGACATGCTGTTAACCTCTGAAGTGCAGAATAGTTACTGAAAATACACTTATGAAGAAAATACATAGTTATTTTCAACGAAGGCACTACCAACATTCATGGAAAAAATTAATCAAAATGAGGAAATCTCAGTCAAACAAAAATCAACATTCTTGAGTTTCTTTCTATTCCTGCAAACCAGTTTTAAGTTTGCAGTGTTTATATCTCCAATTCATTTAGGTACTTAAATTATTTTCCGGTTCAAAAGAGTTCACTGAAATTACTGAGATATAATTATCTCGTGTAACCTTGGATAAGTGCGCTTATCAAACAAATAATGCAATTTACTTGCCCTTGTTAAAATGATTTTTTGAAAAAAAAACAGAAGATTGTTTTCACAACATTGACACTAAACATTATTCTGTATTGAAATACAATGGCACACAGAAATGGACAACGCCAAATCACAGAGTGAATATGGACGGTGAAACTGGTCAATCGTGTCAATATGCTGATATCAAAGATTTTTTCGATTTCTGATCACTTACGTGAAAATGCCCTTCTTCTACAACGGCTAGTTGTGTTTCTAAGGGAAGAGACTTCTTTAAGCTCAGAAGTCTAGCCAATTCCAACACAGAGATGAACGGATTCTACAGTCTTCCTTCAGCTCACAACTCTGATTCTAGATGTATCTTCGTGGACGGAGAACAGTTCCCTGGCGTGTGATTTATTTATCCATTCATTTGTTTATCTTACAAGTTTCTTTGTCTATTCATATCATATCCACCATACTTTCAGTGAAACATGTGTTCTATGTACCTCAGGCTGATTGATGGATCACTATATAGCATATAGCACGACCAATCTCGGCCTACTCGAGCTCCCCGGCATTCTATTAAACGTGTGTTTCTTTAGCAGGGAAGAGAAGAAGTCACACTGAACCCACAGGTTCAGGGAGGTGAAGTCCAAGGTTGAGTTCGTAGCTCTGTAGGTAGCCCGGATGGCATGTCATAAACCCTACATTTGGTGTGTATTTTACGGGGGTTTTGGCTATGAACAATGCCAATTGACAACTTTGTTGTTCAAAAGAAGGTTAGCGTCACAGTCCCTATAAACCTGTAGCCCCCATTAGGATTTAATGTACAATCATGTTACAGCAAATATCCAACCACACTTAAGCCTTATCAACGCACCTTTTATATTCAGTATATTCTTTCTCCTAACAACATGTAAGACAAAATGTATTTGACACAGAACTGCACACCCTGCCAGAAGGGGGCACATAAATCCTTTAACGTTATTTTTCTTATTGACACAGAATTTGTGGGAAAACACTTTTAATACACTGCAAATTTGTTTTTGATTGGTTAATTTTGATTAATTAAAATCGGAGAGATGGTGTAATTGTAATTTGACAATAATTGTATCTGTTTTATAGGACAGGCCAGCCATTTTGAGCGGAGGTACAAACACATCCGCTTCTGGCTTCTTATTTGTAAAATAAGGGAATTATGTGGTGTTCTTTTAAAGTGGGACTTTTAAGAGAACTTGATGATACTCAAACTAATCCTTCACGGAGTGTTATTGGTTATCTCTAATCCAATCACATTTGAGTCGACAGTCGTTTTACAAACAGGCGACCCATTCCAGAGGTTCAGCGTGGACTGGAGGCACATTCCTTCCAGCAGGAACCCAGGAATCCAACAGGTTAGAGACGGTTGCCGGTTAGAGACGGTTGCCGGTTAGGGACGGTTGCCGGTTAGGGACGGTTGCCGGTTAGGGACGGTCGCCGGTTAGAGACGGTTCAAGAGAAGCCCATCAGATTCCTGCGCTCTCCTGGTCACAATCAGCAATGATCTAAATTCAAATCTGCGTAATCCAGATCATGGGGCTGAGTCTGCAGACAGACGTGCGCCTTTCCCTACAGAACCACTCGGGGTACAATCTACATCTATCCTAAGACCATTATTGAGAATACACAGCTAGCTAGATGTTGTTATTTAAAATAAGATCACACCATTAAAGCCAACACTGATTGGCTGCTGCTTATCGTCTAATCAGGATTACTTTGGTATGGTTGTAATACAAACCTTCCCCTGACCAGTCAACATGGTCAGCTTTGACAACAATGCCAAGGCTGAATGCTACAGTGTAAGGCGTAACGCTGCTGTTCACACCGCTACAGTGTATGGTGACCAGTTACGGTACACACCGCAACATTGTATGGTGTAATGCTATGGTCCACAATGCTAGAGCGTATGGTGTATTGATATGGTCCACAATGCTAGAGCGTATGTTGTATTGATATGGTGCACAATGCTACAGTGTATTGATATGGTCCACAATGCTACAGCGTATGGTGTATTGATATGGTCCACAATGCTAGAGCGTATGTTGTATTGATATGGTGCACAATGCTACAGTGTATTGATATGGTCCACAATGCTAGAGCGTATGGTGTAATGCTATGGTGCACAATGCTACAGCTACAGTGTATTGCTATGGTCCACAATGCTACAGCGTATGTTGTATTGATATGGTCCACAATGCTAGAGCGTATGGTGTACTGATATGGTCCACAATGCTACAGCGTATTGATATGGTCCACAATGCTACAGTGTATTGATATGGTCCACAATGCTAGAGCGTATGGTGTATTGCTATGGTCCACAATGCTAGAGCGTATGGTGTATTGATATGGTCCACAATGCTACAGTGTATTGATATGGTCCACAATGCTAGAGCGTATGGTGTACTGATATGGTCCACAATGCTACAGTGGCCAGAGTGCGGCTATGGTCCACAATGCTACAGGATAATGGCTTTGGGTCACTAGCCCTCAGACATAGACGTTTGTCTGAAATAATGATTAGAAGGAAATCTGGTGCAGTAAACTGATATGTTACAAACCTGAAGGGTAATGCAAGTGAGTGAGCAGGATATCACAGAAAAGTGCCTAACTACACGCACAGCATCATCTTACGGTCGTTTCGGAATTTTGATCGTATGACACTGACACAAAACTGAGACGAACTGATACAAAGTCTGGATTAACAAGCTCCTCAAAACGAGACTGCCCACCTACTTCCCTTTGAGCCAGCCACTGTGAGACGATGAGAACTCACAACTGGCAAGGAAGACTGCTGAAGAATGTATACGAAACACAGTACCAGTAGCTATCTTTTTCCAATGATACACCATCTCATCTCCACACACAATCAATCGTATCTCGCACGTATCTCAGCCTTTTTAAGATGTCGGACACATTTATCGATATGATGTGACAGGAAACTTTCATACAGTGCATCCGGAAAGTATTCACAGCGCTTCACTTTTTCCACATTTTGTTATGTTACAGCCTTATTCCAAAAT
>JAOYSI010006311.1:0-12936 GCA_025775065.1 Hiodon alosoides | reverse complement strand
TTTATAACCCCGAGACCATGCTCACAATCTAGCAGGTTAATGTGTCACGGTGGGGCGGGGTTTTAAAGTATTTTGCCTAGTCTTGCTTAGTGTAGGAATATCGCACCCACCCAGTAAATTTTGCTAAGCGTACGAGAATCGTTGAGTTTTTGGGATCGTGGTCCTGACCCAAAGTTATTCAGTTCTATCGCCCCAATCGACCAAAACTACTTTGTAACGGATAAGGCTTGCTAGAGCTGCTGTTGTCAGATGTATTACAATTTAATTTAAATCAGGTCTCGCTTTGGCACTGCTAGATTATTATGACCAAAAACGAAAATAACGAATCCCAATACAACTCATTGCTTCTACAGTATCTCAATAGGCACAAAAATAATTTTAAATAAGCATTATCTTATCTTTTTGTTTCATTTCACCCGTTAATTGTTTAATTGTTGTAATTATTCAGAAAGTAAACCTCAGCTGCTATAACATTTATCTCTCAAATAACGCTTCCCGAGTAACATGGTCAAACTCCAGTCCTGTCATGTCACAAGGTCTTCTGATTCTCCAGATACCTCTCAACTAACATCCAATTCCTCTGGAAGAAAAAAAAAACCCAGGAGATCTATTTTTTAAAATCCAAATTACGACTGAAAATAAACAATTACATGGGTATAAAAAAAGGTAGAACAAAAACCAAGAGATCCTGCAGTTACCATGGACAGGCGTTTAACACTTCCCTGGTCTAAAGCAGTGGGGGCCAACCAAACTCTGGTTCTCGATAGCCGCAGTGTTCTAGACAGTGCAAGTCTAAATGGTCAACACTGGTCCTGGAGAACCTGTGTGTACAGGTTTTTAAACGTTTGAATAAACTAATTATTAACTTAAGTGAACCAATTCAGCCTTTTCTCCCAATATGGAAGTATATTGTTATTTACAGGAAGAGGGAAACCTCCTGGTTGTGTGTCCTCTGAAGCCTGGTTTGAGGACCACCGCACACAGTTCTCTGGAGCTGTGTGTGGAATCAGTTTATTCCGTTTAGCCGTTTATCCCAGTGTTATAGTAGCTAATGAACAAGTTGGAATTAAGCTGATTAACACCTGTAAACTTTAGGTTAGATCGTTTATCCACATAATTATACCAAAATAAGGGAGGTAAAACAAAGACTGTTTGAGACCCCTGAACTATGACCTTGTCACAGCTCCAAAAGTCAGACAAAAGCTTTACTAGTCATTCTTCCATATTTATCCCCACAAACTAATTTAACCACTAAAACATAGGCAAGATACACACCATTACTGCTTAATGCAACATAAGCAAACACACCAGTAAAATCCAAGCAACTTTTATTACAGAAAACACACAAAAAAATCTGCATAATATTTTGTGAAAACATGTCTAGAATTATACTCTGGAAACTAGCATAGAACCAAATTAAAGGTTAAAATTAAGTTAAGTTAACTCTAAGCCTGATCAATAACATGCACAGGAAAATAGTCAAAGGAGTGTATTGTGGTAAAATATTGCATAAGAGTAATACTGTGACAGAAAAACAAAACGCATACTATCAGATAAGACAGTTAACGTAAAATACAGGTCAATGTTAGAACAACAGTACCTTGCTTAAAATTTCTTTCTGCTCACCCCTACTACCTTAACTCTCACAGCTGCTGGTCACTTATACCTTTCCTTGATAAATCTCAGTTGCAACAGCTGAGAACATCTGAATTGGCTAAATAAATAAAAATGCATCTTACTGGAAATCTAATGATGTATGAGATCCTCTATCATTTAATCTTTAATAAATAAATAAATACATACAAGGGATATGCATTTGCATATAAAAATTAAATAGTCCCAAGATCAATGCATTCCCAGACTGGAAGTCTAAGAGTTGACAGAATCCATCCATCAGCAGTTACTGCTCTCTGTATTCCCTGACGTGGAGGTGTACACGGCGCTCCTCTTCGAGTACTTCAAGGCGCTGAAGGAGACCCTCATTCTTTCCACTGTACGAGCACTCCTGCAGATCAGGGTGTTCTTCACATTGTCTCTGAACTCCTCCGAGATGAAGTAGTAAACAAAAGGATCCACACAGCTATTGAGGCTGGCTAGGCAGAGAGTGATAATGTAGAACCCATAGGCATTGTTGACTTTGTGGCTTAACAGAAGACTGTAATGGACCAACAGCATGATGTTGCTGGGGGTGAAACAAACCAAGAACATGACGAGGACGGAGATAATGAGAACAACAGTTTTTCTTCTCTTCTTGACAATGCTTTTGTCAATCGTGGACTTACTCAGGGCCTTGAGCATTAGGATATAAGACACAATGCAAACAATAGATGGGATAAAAAAGCCCAAAATCCCCATGGATAAGAAGTAGCCAGCAGAAATACTAATGTCACTAGGTTTGGTTACATCATGGCAGGTGATGATGTCTAGGTTAGTAACTTTTACAGTTTGGCTATACATATAGAGGGGAATTGTGGTCACCCAAACTACCACCCACACAGTGGTGGAAACTGCAATGGCGATCTGATTGTTCTTTCTCTGAACTGACATGGGATGGACAATGACCCAATACCTCTGCACACTGATACAAGTGATAAAGAGAACTGAGCAGTACATGTTTCCGTAGAAGAAACCAACAAGCACTTTGCAGAGCCCCTCTCCGTAGATCCAGTGGTTCCCATTGAAGTGATAGGCGATTTTAAGCGGTATCCATATGACAAATAGCAGGTCAGATAGAGCTAGGTTTGCCATGTAGATGGCCGCTGGGTGTTTCTTCTTGGTTCTGAACAGGAAGACCCAGATGGCCATGGCATTGGTAGGCAAACTCACCCCAAATACAATGATGTAAATAATGGGAATGAGGACTGTGGTCAGTTTACTCTCCAGTATTTCCTGTCCAATTTGTGTAACAAAAACGCCATCAACGGTTTCTTGGCCAGTGATACCCCTTTGATTTTCTAAAACAAAACAAAAAACAGAAATTACCAACTCGTCCTTTATATTGTTTCTTTTACTGCAAATACATACGAATTTAGACATAAAAATACGGCGGGGTGTGAGCGGGAAAAAAGTAGCGACTTCATTTCACGTTTAAATGTAGTCTATTGAGGCTTCATGTTAAATTTTAAAATAGTTCTAGCGCGAGTCAATGCCAATTAGAGTCATTTATATAAATTCTCTAAATTTAACTACATATCAGACAACTTAAAAGTTCTGCAACTATAATTTCGGCATTTTAATATACGAACGCCTCATTTATAAACTAAGAAGGCCTCAGTAAGTTTAATGACCTCCGTAAGTCATTTTTATCCATTCCATTATCGGGTGAATGTGAATTTTTTTTAATCATTACACGATAAACGCTGGGCTGTTTGTATAGCATACATATTCAAACAATCAATTACATATACTGATATATATATTCTAAAGATACGCAAATTAATGAAGCCTACCGTTTTGAGCCATGGCAAGTTGAGCAGAGACAAACAAAGCGATTAATTTAAATAGCTGTATCGAGTACTTCGTCTTCGTTAGCATATATTTTTAGCGCAGAATTTATGGTAGGCTATTGTTGGATGAACTCCGTACTCACTTGAAGATGACACTGACTAAAACTTTTCCCCTCGAAAACGAAGAAAGAAACTTGCGTGAGGTCACAACCACGTGACGAAACACACCTGAGTTCTGGAGTGTAATAATACTTTATAGCGAGGCTTATTGGCCGTGAAGTCTATAAATTGTCCATAGTCCACAACCTTAGTTCTGGACCTCATTTAGTATACATGAATAAAACACATACTGTTTTTAAAACATGCTGCACCAAACTACATAAGTATTTTCCCAAGTTGTTAAAGTCACGGTTTTTACATTACATTGATTTGAATATTGTTTAATGGGGGACTGTGTGCAGGTTGCGGGAGGGTATGAATGAAGCAATATTTTTCTGCGCATATGTCCTTCTGTCTATGTCCGAAACAAAACAGTCTGAGTGGATGACTTCTTTAGATTTTTTCCGTGACGGATTACTTAATTGCCTGCATATACACCGATCAGCAATAACATTATGACCACTGACAGGTGAGGTGAATAAAACTGATAATCTCGTTATCATGGCAGCTGTCAGTGGGTCGGATATATTAGGCAGCAAGTGACCATTTTGTCTTGAAAGTCGATGTGTTAGAAGCAGGGAAAACGGACAAGCGTAAGAATCTGAGCGACTTTGACAAGGGCCAACTTGTGATGGCTAGACGACTAGGTCAGAGCATCTCCAAAACTGCAGCTCTTGTGGGGTGTTCCCGGTCTGCAGTGGTCAGTACCCATCAAAAGTGGTCCAAGGAAGGAAAAGCGGTGAACCGGCAACAGGGTTATGGGCGGCCAAGGCTCATTGATGCATGTGAAGAGTGAAGGCTAGCCTGTGTGGAATTCATAATACAGTTGATAATTTTATGCTAGACATAAAGGCCTATGTCTAGACTGGTCACTATCCAGTAAGTAGTCCTAAGATAAATTACTGTGGTAATGATAAACTTATGTTTGCAAAGCAGGCCTTTTAAATAAATAAATCTCAAACAGAGCTTTGTATACTTCGCTATGTTGGCACACTGCACTTATCTGCCTGCTTTTATCGTATAAAGCCCATTTAATTGATATTTGAGCTATTACAGCTGTTGGTCAGTACCCGTGCAACGGAGAAGGGAAGGCATCAAGATAAGTGGCCAGCAACCGTGAGAGTTAGGGCACTAAGGCTGAACAGAAAGAGTCAGGTGGAAATATTAAGCAAGGCACTGCGGTTGTACCATTGACCTCTATTTCTTCATAAAATGCAATGTACTGTAACTGTCTTATCTAATAGTATGCATTTGTTGTAATAATAATAGTTGTGTAGACGGGCACATTGTGAAATGTAAAGATCTGCAAGTTAGACTGGGTAAGGGCTATGTATCTAGAAATGAGTGTTTCTGATTACTTTGAAATGTAGCTGTGAAGGAATACACTGGTTTATTTGTTTTTTTAACCTAAATTTACATTTAGGTGAAGGATAATCAGCTTGAAAACTGCTTTACAAAACTATTTAAATGTCAATCATTCCCACAGATAACAACATTTTTTATTGGATAGTTAGCTAGTTGAATGAAAGCTTTTTTTAATATAATGTTTAATAACCAGTGGTTAACCACCTGGTCAATCATTCAACAAGCATTTCTTAAGAGATGAACATGCTGGCTGTAACAAAGAGCAGTGGTGTAGTGCCAAACAAAGAACTGTGCATTTGTGAATTATTTATGTTCACAAATTATTTGCGTGTTTTACTTCATGAGTTGTGTGTATGCAGACAGTTCTGACTCAAATCAACCACACTGCATGTTCTTGATTTCTGAAATCTGAGTTGAAATTCACAATTACCATATGCATATAGACTGAGTTTAACATCAGTCAGGGGAAGGTGATGTATAATTTCATCTCACTCTTGGAAGCGGTGAAACCCTCATGGAAACTAGATTACGTTTCCACAACAAACAAGTTTTTTTTTTTTTTAACCCTGCAGTTTACATTTTCAACCAGACAGTAAAAACTTCAAAACAAACTTGTCAGTACGTCCCACCAAGCTCCTTTTAAGAAAGTCAAACCTAAATGCTTTACTGACAAGTCACATGATTATTCAAATGTCCTTCTCGCTTCCCTTACACTAGATGGGAAGTTTTGTAAATGCTGAATAAATACAGCAAGGTTGTAGAAAAGGCTTTATTTTCTATGTTTTAGTGATATCAAATTAAACTTTATACTAACATTTACCATGGATATTAAACATAAATGGGTACAGCATACCAGTGCTGCAATAGGACAATTTGGCCCTTTGAGCAGTTTAGCATTCTTTCTTTTTGTATTAGAAAGAAGCTTAGTGAAATAATTAGAAACCAGGAATTGAGAAATGGGCCTCGAGGGAAGTCTTTATATGTCTCAATCACCGAGGTGTGGCCTCCTGGAGACGATAATGGATTATTGCCTTCCTCTGGTGGTTCTCATACAGCACTGCAGTTGTTAAAGTTCCACTGACGTATCCTTTATCAACGCATTAACATTAAATTTGGCACACCTATTACTGACAGCTGTATATTCGCGTATATTATGTAGCTAGTTAGCTTGCAAACGATGGATGTTCATTTTATAAGAGAATTCAAGTTTTAAAAATGTAACTCGGATTAGTAAACACTAAAACAAACATAGCCAACTAGCTGCCCGTCTTTCTCTTTCCTCCATTTTGTGAGTTTCTGTTAATTTCAAGACGCTGCTCATTGGTAAGAGAATTCAAGCAAAATAATTTAAGCAGCCTACACGAAAGAAAATTTCCCGTTACAAATTATATTCTACAACTAAAAACTGCAATCGAAAATTAAGATGTTCAAGTATACAAAAACACAGAAAACTAAACCTCGCTTACACAGACGCTTTTCACTAAGTTTGCCTGTAGCCTATTGACAATATAACATTTGCGATGTTATACACATCTAAAGTAACAAACGTCGCTGATAATTCGGCAGTCAATCAGCTTCAGTGTTGATCTCCTTTAAAAGTGATACATTTTAATCTAGATCGAGTTAGCCACCCCAAAGTATTAACCCAAAGAATTTCCAAAATTTTACACAACTTGGAGAAAAAGTTTATTTCAACTTCAGAATTTACCTTCGCAGTACGAACTACAAACACGTGATGCATGAGATCCTTATTGAGTTGCTCATTTCTAACCCCATCCACGGCAGTGGTTCTTGCTGGGTCCTGCTCAGTCCCAGAAAACGAACTGGTCAGTGTGCCTGTGCCCAATGGGTTTGCATAGAAGCCAAAAGGGTGCAATACCCTTGAAATCTTTACTTTACTTATTGCAGTCTGTTCAGTAGATGTGCATAGAAAAGTGCAGGCAAGATCTGTCAGCTCGATTGAATTTGTTATTTGTTTCTCCATTTATGAAGCACGGAAGTCAGTCACAGGGACTGTGATCGAACTCTTCCTTCACCTTGAACTGAAAGAGTAGAAATGGTAAAACGTGCAAAACCCTTATCACATGTCCAACGGAAACGTTTAGGCTGCATAAACGATGAACCCAAGGGCAGTAATTTATTTCTCCTAACTTCAAAAACCCAAAATACAAAACCGATACAAGTCGAAAGAACGGGCAGGGGTCAACACCAGGCAACTGGGGCTATATGTGAAATCCAGTTAGCAACTAAGAAAGAAACAAGACTTTGAAATAAACAAAGGACACAAAAGGGCAAATGGATATAAACCAATAAACGTGTAACTAGGGACAGGTGTGATTTAGACAAGGAGCGCTCAATTAACACAAGTGCATGTGAACATAGAACGAGGGAACAATTAACAAAACAAAACTAATACTTGGGAGACTGCGACCTCTGGTGACGGGTTGGGGAATATGCAAGTGTGGTCATTACACCAGCATTTATTGAAATTAAAAGAATAACATGATTTTATTTGAGGTTTTTAATCACTACGATTCGAAGAGTTAGGCTTCTATTGTCCCCCCCATTTATGAATAATTACTTTATCGTGTTCTGTTACATCAGAGTCTTTATAATGCATTGTATCATTTTACCATGGCACTACATCTAAACCAAACAAACAAAAAAAATCTTAAATAAAATGAAGGCCAAATTATGTAATCAACAGTATTGATTATAAAATAAAACTTAAAAATAAATGATCTAACTTTTAGACCATTTTAGGAAGCAATAGGTACATACATAAATAAAAGCAGCAGTTTTAATAGACTTCCGTACATAAGGGTAAAAAGCAATATTTGTATCACAAAAGCAATAATACGTATCACATTGAATGTTAATTTGGCAAGCAAACTAATATTGTTGCCATCTACAACTAAAAAACTTATTACATACTAGTAAATTATTTTTCTTGAACAAACCTAGTTTATCCATTTGGAATCTATTCCTCTCACCATCTGAAACAGGTATTGAACAGCAGTATTGTATGCCTCAGCATAAGATTTGTCCATTCACTAATGTTGACATTAATCAAGGCCATGAATATGTCTGCTTGGCGGCCACTTAGGCCAGGCGTTCCCAAACTTTTCCATGCCAAGGCCCCCCAAATAGCATAAGCTTCTGGCTGGGGGCCCCTGTCTTTAAAAACCCATTGACAATACCACGGCAAATGTAAAAAAAAAAATGTGCTGAGGCCCCCCTGGCGGCCCCCACTTTGAAAACCAAGGACTATCACCTAATACTTGACAGGGTCAAATTTGCAGCATAGCATGTGCATCGAAGTTTTATTTGTTGAGTGTTGAGTTTGTATATACGGCGGCCACACATTAGTGGTGGACAATGTGATTTACATGATTGTCATAAAATGCTTTAAAAACTTAAAAAAAACAACCTTATTCACATAAATATCTACATTTTTTACTTATTTTATTACTTTAAGTTTTACAATAAGGAGCTGAAGGAGAAAGAGCACCAGAAGACCAGGGGTTCTCAACCCTGGTCCTGGAGCTTTTAATTACAGCCTAACACTTAAGCAGTAATGACTCAGTCCACTAATAATTGCCGTAATTGAGACAAACTAGTCTTTTCTCATGCTACTGAGGTTGATTTATATTTAATGAGAGATGGAAAACATACTGGAACACCAAGAACTGGATTGGGAACCGTTGCAGTAGACCATGTGATCTTCAAGGACTGAAGTAATTAAATCTGATTGTGTAACGCGAAAGGTTTAAACAAAAGTTGAATATGTGAAAAATGACATTTTCTGTATTAATAGGAGTGTCATTCCGAGTGCACGTTGGAAGAAGCCATCAGCTTTTTATACTGGCTGTCTGCGTTGTCTTGGAAGGTGCTGAGCATTCTGGTGGAGGTGCTGTTTGATTTCGAGCTCTGCCTCGTCTCTGGGGTAGCTCGGGAACACAGGATCCCGGCCACCTGCTTCCGGCACTGCGCCGAGCCAAAGTAGTAGATGAGCGGGTCTAGGCAGCAGCTGATGCTACCGAGGCACACCGAGAGCAGGTAGGCGATGTAGGAGCTGTCGCTGTAATGACGGGCAAACTGCAGGTAGTGCACCAGCAGCATGACGTTTGTGGGGGTGAAGCCGACCACAAACACCGTCAGCACGGTGGCCGCCATAATCAGGGCCCGGGTCCTGTTGGAACGATTGCCAACAGAAGGGCCGCCCAGGGCCCGGATGACCAGCACGTAGCAGACGGCGGTGACGACGAGGGGGACAAAGAAGAAGACGGAGGAGAATATGGGGAAGAAGTAGAGGTAGTAGCCCTGCTGCTGGTCGATGTCCAAAACGTCGTGGCACGTGGTTATGTTCAGTTCGGGTAGGTAGAGGGTCTGCTCCATGGCGAGGATGGGCACCACCCCAATGGTTGCCAGCAGCCACATGGTGCTGCAGACCACCATGGCACTCTTTTGGCTGCGCCACTCTAGGGACTTAAAGGGGTATCTGACAGCAATGAAGCGGTCCAAACTGATGCACATCATTAGGAGGATGGAGCAGTACATATTGCAATAAAAAGCAGCGGTGACTATGCGGCACATGGCCGGCCCGTATATCCAGTTGTTGCCATTGAAGTGGTAGGACATCTTGAAGGGGAGCAGCAGCACAAACAACAGGTCCGCCATGGCCAGGTTCAGCATGTAAATGACAGCTGGCTTTTTGGGCCGGATCCTAGCTGTAAACAAGACAACGGCCACAGTGTTCAGCGGGACGCTGATGACAAACACCAGCGTGTAGAAGGAAGGGATGAAGATGGTGAGCAGAGAGCTGGTAAGGAAATGAGCGCCATCTTGGGTAATGGAGGACTTGTTCACCACTCGATGGCCCATCTGAGACTTGTTAGATCCACCGCCTGTGTGTTCATTAAGGTCAATCGGTTCGTCTGTTACTAAATGCCGGAGTCTGACAAAAGACCTTGGGTGCATGTTTTCTGGAATAAAAATGGTAAAACAAGTTAACTGATTTGAATTCTATTTCAATTATGTCTGAGAAAATTTTATATTTTCCCCAAGAATAGTGCCTTCATTCATAATGTAACATTCATTCTTTAAGCATCATCTAAGTTGGACTGCAAAAACCTAGCTTAGTAAATACACATCCGTCTGAGGTATTTAAGGTATTCAATACGCGCACAAGTTCTTGCTAGAGATCAACATCTAATCCCAGAGAAAATTGTTTTATTCTATTTTTCAGAAGTGAGAGAGAGAGCACAATAGGCTGAGCACAAATTTTCAGAACAGTTTATATTTGTAAAATTTAAGTTCAATGGACATTCAAAAGCCTCTGCTCCCCGAAACAAAACCACTCTCTCTGCTCTGTCTTTTATTAGTTCCCCAGAACCTCGGACAGAGTTCACAACTCTGGTGTGGACAATTAGTCTGATTGTATGACCAAGATAGTTAATCACATTACAAACTCGCAACACGAGTTGTAAAAATCTGGGTTCAGGTGTAACGTTCAGACAAAGAGAAACCAACACTCAGAATGAGAACTTATCTAAATGATATCAAATATGGTGTCAAAGATGAGTAACCAATAATAAATTAGTGAGGGACAACACTAAAATATGATAAAGAGTAGTAGGGAAATCATGACCTCCGTCACAGACCGGGTTGAGGTATAGCAATATTTTCTATAGGCTGTGCTCAGTCCAATTATCTACAAATACAAATAGAAGGTCACCCATGCCACTGCTCTCCTTATCAAAATCCAGCACCCGGGAAGGGTTCAGATCTGCCACTTCATGGCCGATCTGAGACTTGCTGTTGAAATTAGATCCACTGTCTTCATGTACATTTGGGTAGTCAATGGGTTCGTCTGTTACTAAATGCTGGAGTCCAGCAGAAGACACTGCCATGTTTCCTGAAATAAAAATGGTAAAACAGGTTAACCGACTAGAATGTTGTCAATGTTCCAATTATAATATCTAAGCAAATTGAAGCGTTTAATTAAAATTTTCAGTTATGTGACACATGGTGCACAACAGCCTCAGCACAAATTTTCAGAACCCTTTATATTAGCATTATCCCCTTAGCTACTCCTGTGCTGATCAGACCTCACTGGCTCCTTGTTGCAGTTCAGATCCAGCACAAGATCCTCACTCTCACCACCAAGCGACGATTGGATCAGCTCTGTTACCTATACACATTCATTACACCCTACATCCCCACCAGACCCATGCAATTTGCCACTGCATAATGTCTTCTGGTCCCCTCTCTACGAGGTCAAGCATCAAAATTCCAACTCTTCTCATCATTGGAATGACCTAAGGCTTCCACTACCTTCAAGAGGAAACTACAAACTCACCTCTTTCAAAGGCACCTCACACCACAACCTTGAACTATCCTCTACCAACTACGTATGATTGTAATGTACTGATGGTTAGGTTATCTGTGTATTTATTATAATTATGTAGCTTGCACCGTGTAGTAAAAAAATCAAGTCAAGATTTGTGTTTTTATGTTTCGTGATATATTTATGATATATTTGGATTATACTGACTTTATTCTATAATCTCTTTAGGAGCATCTATCTGTGTACCCTATTGTGGCACTTACAACATTGTGGCTCGCTATCTAATAGCACACTTTGGCACTTTTGTATGTCACTCTGGATAAGAGCGTCTGCTAATTTACTTAAAATGTAAATGTAATAAACTCATAACATTCAAATTCATAATGATCAAATAACCCGTATGTAATAAACTATTTGTTCTATTTTGTAAAAAAAAAAATACGGATGTAGATTTATCCGAAGATACTGTACATATCAGCTTTTACAGTTAATTTAGTAATTTCAGTTAAACATACCAAAACTTATATATAATATAGTATAATATAATATAATATATATTACAGACTCGGAAATCCGTCTTGTTATCGCAATAAAAAAAAACATTTTTAACAATTTCTTATATTTTACCAATGCGAAAAATCAACCACGATTAATTCTGACGAATTTAAGTTGGAGATTCCTACCCATTTAGTTTTTAATGTTATCATAAAATGATAAGCATTATGATAACACAATAATTTACAAATACAAAATAATTCATAACATTTATGCCATAGACATTCATGTTCACCGGGCAATATATAACGTTTATGTCTTTGCTGCGACACACAGGCTACTTACCATTGAAGTCATTAGCAGCTGCGGATTGAAGAACAATAGATGACAAACAAACAATCGCTTTGAAAAACATATTTGTTTTTTTAACCGTAAATATTCCTTTCTAAGAAAAGGTTGAGTTTGTATGTGCCAGTCTCATAAGTTATTCAGCGCCAAAAATTCAGAAAACTTCGTAACTTAAGCCCAGTAGTCAAGCCAACGCCATCGATGTTCTCTGGATAATGGACACTTGAACCACATGTTTGGCGTATCTATCCAATGATGTAAGCAGACTCATTTTTAAGCAGACAGTTTTATCTGACCATTTAACGGTCTCGTTGACTGGTTCTCAAACCACTACCTAAGCTTCGCTTCGTACTCCAGCATGAATATTATTTATGTTAACACAAACGCATAGCAGAACTAATTATATTCATATTTTTAAAACATACAAATACACATACATAAATACATTCACACATAAACATAGTACTGTGTATGTATTAAATAAACAGTACTGTGCATTTTTGATTCACTGAAGCAAGCAAGACAGCTTTGGAAAGTTCTCCAAGATGCTTGTAATAGTCTACCTCCCTATTGTCATATAAAACTGCACTACAGCCTACATAAAATAATTGATGCAGTTTTAAAGGCAAAGGGTGGCCACAACAAATGTTGATTTTATTTATTTATTTCCCTTTACAGATTATATATAAATATATAAACCGATCAGCCATAACATTATGACCACCTGCCTAATATTGTGTAGGTCCCCCTTTTGCCGCCAAAACAGCCCTGACC
>JAOYSI010006310.1:0-12936 GCA_025775065.1 Hiodon alosoides | reverse complement strand
ACGTATTTGGATTACTAATCCAAATACATGGGGTGGCACCCATTCCTAACCTAATGTTTGCATCCACAGGTATACTACGTGATGTAACATATAGCCAAGGGTGGCTTACCAATCCCCTTGCTCCTGTGGGGATACGAAAGTAAACGAAAACACTGTACCTGTCATGCGGTGCTGGAGCACCAAAGCAAAGATGAACCCAAGCGCAGCTCAAAGAAATAAACATAATCTTTATTAACTAAGTTCTAAACAAATACAAACTCAGAACGGAACAAAACCAAATACAAAAACAAACCAAAACCGGAAGAGACCGAAACAAAACACAAAAACAAGAACTCACCTCAACTGAAGAAAAGTGCAGGATTCTATGACAGACAGAAAATCATGTGGGGAGGTGCAGGGCCAATGAAAACAGAAGTGAGCAAAACAGTGCACATGGGTCTGTGAAATGTTAATTGGACAATTGACAAGAGCTAGAAGTTGACAGAACACAAAAAGTGAAGGCAAACTGTGACAGTACCGTGTACAGGGTAAACAAAAAGTAAACAAAAACACTGTACTGTGTACAGGGGTAAAACAAAAGAAACTCAAACACTGTACCGTGTATGGGGGAAACAAAACAAATGGCATTTTCTAATATTTTACGACACAAACAAGTATTACCAAACGAACGGCATGACCACAAATATAACAATACTGAATACTGAAACAATACACACAGATCTTTTTAGCTAGGAAGCGAACTAACTACGAAACAACTAACGAATACTAACAAACGAACAACTCTCCATACTACGAACAAATTCTCAAACCTTAAATTTCTTCTCTACCTTTCGCTCGCCTGGTTAACAAATAACGCTAGTGTTTTATGTTCTGACGGATGGACACGTGATTGGTTTGGAAATGGTAGCGCTGATGAGGATGGACAGGTGATGAGGATGAATGGCCAATAGCAGACGGACATCTGAATGATGGGATGAGAGCAAGAGAAACAGAAGGAAACACAAGGACGCACACGTATGCAGGTGTGGGGATGTTACACTAAACCATTCAATTTATTATCTTTTCAGTCACTTAAATATTATAAATACTGCCTCAGCCAGATGATTTGGCAAGGAATGTCACACTAATCATAATAAACAATGTTAAATTTGGCAGATACATTCATCTCTATCCATATGGCCACGTAATCTTAGACTAATGCAAGCAGACTGAAAAACTGTTAACAAACACCTCCTCACCCAGATGATCAGGCAAGACAACTGTCATTGTGCAACACACACCTCCTATATCCAGATGGCAAGAAAATGCACTATTTATAAGTCCGATAAAAAGAACAGTCAACATCTCATATATATATTCCTTCGGATGAGTAGACTAGACTCATCATTGCAGCATAATCTTGAAAATGAAGGCAGGTTGGGATGTCAAAAACTCTGTACGACCGGGTTTAACCCTTCATTGTTCTTACAGCTAAAGAGAATAAAAACTTTGAACACATCACACACTAACCATATTAAGGCATTAACCATGCCTTTTCTTTCAATTGAGCCACTGAGATCACTGCAAACATTTTTTTTTTTATTGTTTCGAGACATTCTAAACATGCACTTTTTTCCAATCTGTTATTTCCAATTTTTGTGGAAGATTTTATGACTTTATTGAAGCCGTATCAGTTACATGGCAGACTGATTGAAAAATTCCTCTTGCTGCAAGCAGGGATTGTTAAGTGTGCCCACAATTTGTTCTCTATGGCAATAGGTTGTTAATATGTGATTGACAGACCCAATTAACAAAAAAAACATTTTCAAAGGCAGGCAGTTAGGTAGGCGGCAAAAGTTCATTAACGGGAACTTTTGTTGGATAAAATATGTTAATTAAATGTTACGTAAAATGCGTTCAAAAAAGGAGCTTTTAGTCATTCACAATTACGCATAATTCTGGAAGCCTTCGGCTCTCTGCAGAGTGTGCTGGTCTTCTAATTTTGTGCTTAAAAAAGCCATGTCTTTAGCTATTCCCTTCTCAGAACGTAACTAGGAGCTGCTGTGAAAGTATTAAAATAATTTCCTTTAAAGAGCGTTGTGGCCCATAGTGTGTAAAATGCCAACCATTGCAAGACATGGGGTTGGAGGGGACACCTACAATTCTTTGTAGCCCCTAGTTGCTGGGGTTTGTGCTAGTAGCCAAGACGATTCCAAATTGGAGAGACATAATTGCAGATTCCAAATCTTTTATTTTAAGCTCACATACCAACTTCCATTTATGTCAGTTTTTTGGACATTACTCATTCCCACTATCACTATCTGTTTATTAAGCACAATTTTTTAAACTCAAATATCAAAATTATCATTTAACATTTCACAGTCCAATATTAATAAGAATAAGACATTATTACATTAAATTAGTTTTGTTGACTACCACTGTGTTCTTTTAGCCTTTTTCTTATTGAATGTAACAACTAACCACTGCTATACTCCTGCTTGTGAGCCACCTGCTTGCTGTTAATAACCTTTGAAAAACCTGAGAAGGTAGGTGATGGCAGGTTATGTTCTCAGAAGCCTGGGGTCAACGGTACACCAAAATGTGGAACCGAGAAAAGATGGATTTGCTTCCTCACCAAAGCAATCTTCTTCATGTAAAGCATGCCAACACTGCCAAGTTTTAACCACCATGGCTTAACAGCGTGTGCACCATGCTCCCATTCCTATGAAAACTCCTTGACTATGGATGCATAATGTTTTTACACATGTCAGACAATCATCCTGCACTGCCACTCACACAATTTCCCGCCCCTTCAACCCAATTGCATTTTAGTCAGGGGTGGGGAATCTAGTATTTTTCCATCCTGCCATTATGATGCATCTAGGGCAGCACTTTATGTTTCCACTCTGAATCGGTCTGGCATTTGTAAAAATTTAAAAAATGTAAAAAGCAAAATATAAAGTATAGTCATTTCTTATATATTTTTTTTTTTGTGTGTTTTTAAAAATGTACATACCTGCAGTGCTAAAAGATCGTAAAACTTGATTTATTTACCAGATTCACATTTTCTAAGGTGGGACAAAATGAAATACACTTTGGGCCAGATAAAAGCAGAAGTAGACATTTAAATAGTCCTTTTGAACTTCTTCCTATTTGGCCTGCGGTGCTATCTCTTGATGTTTCTGGTAATTTCTTTTGCATCTCTAGTGACTGCTTGGAAATCCCATCCCCTACTAAACAGCTTTCAGATATTCACAGAAGGACAATTAGATATTTTCAGTTTTTTAGGAATTTTAATTTTGTACCCCAATGCCAGCAGTGACCGTTTAGTTCAGTGTGAGACAGATTGAGCGTGAAAAGACAGTCAAGAAGGAGCTGAGGATATGCAAGAAAGCTAGCACTCTCCCAGGCTCTCTCTGACAAGGTTTGTTCCCATTTAGAATCCCTTTAGAAAGGGGGATTTCACCCAGAACTGGAAAAAACAAATGTTCAAGTGGGTTGAAAAACACAGTCAGACATGCTGTCAAAACCCCCAAAGCCAAGTGATACCAAGAAGGTTGTGGTGCCCGTAGATATGACACTGGAAAGGCTGCAGACTGAGTACTGGAGGGCTAACCCATTGCTGTTCACCCCACTTTTTTCCCATGTTTTCTCAGAAGGCATTCTTCCACACCTTTGTGTGTAGACACTGGCTTCAGGGAATTCCTTGGATTAAAAAACAAACAAAAAGGGGAAAAGCTGGCTATTTTCCTCTCCTACCCAATGCTACCATTTACCCTAACATGTATTACAACAAATTATGATTTAACATAAGATTTTTGGCTTCCAGAGAATCTTGTTCACTTACTAAAAAATAATTTCATTTTCCGAAAACTACTTGCCCCGTTGAGTGTTCTGGTAGATTTCTAAACAAAGTTAAGATAATTGCTAATTATCCCTAAGATTGCACTTATAGATATCAGTTCAAATATAGCTATATGGGGTATGCAACTAGCAGTGGGCCATATTCTAAATGGTTAAATGTTGCTGTGGAGTGATGTACAATACCAATAAACTGGTTGATGTGACAAAAATTAAATTAAAAGCATACTTTTTTTTTTTTATATCGGCCCACATCTGGCTGCAGTAACTGAAGCTTTTCAGAATAAAAAGAAACTGTACCGTTACTAAAATGTCCGAATGTAATATTTCCAAAACTAAGTTAACTTAGAACCAGGGATGGTCTCTAAAACATTGAGCAGTGACCTTTACACTTCTGAATACAATTACAAAAATACTAGTTCATTCTGTCTGAGATACACCGCAGATATTTTTTTAAAAGTCCCCTCGACAGCAATTCGACCAAGAAAAACATCCAGTTGGCTCCGGGATCTAAGCGAGGTCAGTAGCAAGGAGCGTCTTAATCAGCACAGTTCAAGTAAAGGCGGATCCTGTGGGATGTAATTTAAGTGCTCGTGCTCGCAATATTACGCCACATCCCAGTTAATTTAAATTCTCAGTAGTGTACCTCCTGCCTGTATACTCTTTTGTTTCGTCAACCGCTTTCGGAGTGCAGTGTAGTGTAATCTACTCTACTCTACTCAGTCATCATGATGAGTAATCAACAATCCACCTTTACACATGAAACTACAAAACAAAAATACCCAGCTATAACTACCAAAACTAGTCTAATAGCCAAATCCACCTCAATTCTAATGATTCTTTTGATAAAGAAATACCGCTGAAAATATAATTAGTCATCATGCAAAACAAACATTGAGGTAATTAGCTCAATTAGGTATTGGTTGGCTGTGTAAAGCAACAATTGTGGGCTTCTCAATAAATACATTTGCCCGTCTGACATAAGGGCTCTCTTTGGCAGCAGGGAGCAAGTGGAAATGGAATGGGGGTCTGTTCATTTCTAACCCAGATCCCAGAAATTCCACATTCCTGCTGCGGGAGGACCCTTTGGGCTCCTGCTGGAAAGTGAGTGCGTTTAATGAATAGGACTGTTTGTTTTACAGACTGAAAGAGTCAGCTGTTTTGAAGGAAGTGTTGCATTGAATCTGTTTTAAATTCATCCTATGAAGGTACGGCCGATTGCAGTCTCAGATGGATTAGGATTGGTGCACTTAAACAAACAAAAGTTTAAAGAAATAAAAGTTGCCATAAATCATTAAAAAAGATCTTTTTTTACCTATTTTTTCCAAGTATAATTTAATAATAAAAAAGCTTAACAGATAACAAAGAATTGCAAATGTACAATGTTTATCTTGAAGCCTCTCACCTGAAAGCAGAACAAATTACACAGACACTGGGAACTTGCTTTGCAGTATGACTGCATTTAAGTGATAGTCACCTGTTTGCATGGTATTGTTGTACAAAAATGCATAGGGACACCAAGACAATATGTCACATTAATGGTGTTTTTATAACATGCTTCCAGTTCAGCTTGGTGAAAGCCATAGTTTGGTGGCATAGATGGCGAGAGCCAGCATGTTTTTGTTTTAAAAATAGATCCCAGCTTTCTCCATAATCCCACATAATTGCAATGAAAAGCCTGCAGTGGTGAAGAGTGCTCAGCACAACAATAATCACAATGCACACAATGTGCACAATCAATGAAAACCACCAGGGGCTGAAACAAGAAGGCCAAGGAATGAAGATATCCGGTCGCTTCCAATGTGCACTCAGACACTGCATGGAAACTCCAAGCTGATTAATGGAAGGATGAAGGCATGCTCGCTTACGTTGAATTCGCTGCCGAGCTGGATGGGAGCGTAATCTGTCTGAATATCCCAGATGTTAGCTACAGTATTACATTTTGTCAGTTATTATATCAATCTCACCAGGCCAGGGTTTTCCGTAAACACATACAGTGTTTTTGGTGTTTGAATCAGATGATCATTACTTCTGTAATCTCCTCTGTACGATGATTTGCTTCAAACTGTGATGTAGGGAGACGGGAATAGAGTATTATATCAGCTTCCTGAGAGTGCATGATATAATTTAGGTACCTGATATTTATGCGACCTTTTTCTTATTTAAGAGATAATCACTCCCATATGTTGCTCATTACCATGGTAATTTCTGTTTTTTTTCCTTCTGTTGACTTAATTAGCTTGCAAAAAAATAAAACAGGCTGGAATTCATGATGCGTCCAAAGGTGTCGATAGAGAGCAGTCATCACACTTTTTGTTTGCAAGTAGATAACCTCACTCACAAGTGGCTAAATAAATAAAAAAACACATAAGAGCAGCCTGCTATAAAGTGAGTCCGGCACTCTTGCTTTAGTGGATTGCTTCATGGCAATCCTGCTCCACAAGAGTGCCAAATATTCAGTACAGCTTCTGAAAAATCACAGGACAGCCAGATTTTTGGATGGAGGCCCAGTAAATATATCTTCTCCTTCTGTCATCAGCCTGTTCCTCTTGCCCACCCCAGGCTTTTGGGGAGGGGGAAAGAAATACGGCATTGTGATGTTAGTTCATCCTTCAAAAGCTTTTGATATCAGTCCATTTTGAAAGGTGATTGATTTTTCTCTCCCTCTATATGAAGATCTTAATGTATGTACTATATATATTATAAATATATATCCTGCCAGTTTCTTAAGTAGAAAAGTCATTTGCAGTTTATACAGTTACACTCTTTTTCTGAACTACCCAAGGTCTATTGTTAACCCAGTTAAACATAACGGCAACTTTTTACACCATACTTGATTGCCACAATTTTATTTGACTTTTAAATGAGAGTGAATACAAAGGTTTTTTTGTTTAATATATATATATATATATATATTACTTATTTTATTTTTATTTTTTTATTTATTATATATTGTTTTTTAACCAGATGATCACGCCACCATCATCAGCAACGGCTGAACATAAAGGCATGCATTGAAAACCTGCCCCACTGACTCGGCTCCCTGCTGCTCTGTGATGTCTTTTGTCTTCACCCACACAGCACTGCTTGCACCAGTCATACATCCCCCTTGACAGAAGGCTTGGCATTGGACGGCTCCTGCTTACAGCTGCCGCCGGGCAACTGTATCTGCAGGATGAGAAGGATGTAAAATACATTGAATCAGTCCAGACAATAAGCTTGAAATAAACAGTATTCAGTAATTTGGAGTTGAATTTAACTGTTAAAGGTACATCTCTTTTAAAATGTATTTTAATATGCCCTCAAAAACATTTTTGTTTTGGTTTTTTTGGTCTTGTTCACAACAAAAAACATTTTCATACAGATGGATTACACATTCCATCGGTGGAGGGCTTGGGGAGCTGTTGTCTCTGAGAGTTTATTTCAGATCATGGAGAGATTGTTCTATGTGGTCTTTCCGTTCTATGTTGTTTATGTGGAAAGAATTTACTTATTACTTACAAAGGTCATATTTATTTCAACTTTGCATTTTTTGTTTTCTGTCGGAACCAGGCATTACTCGTTCCATATACTTATTTAAGTGTTTTAATAAACACCAAGACAGAGTAAGAATAATCAAGGTCAAATAGTCAAATAACATGTTATAACACTGTTTAAGCACCAGCGAACTGAAGATTGAAATTAAGGATGCCTGTCATTTTGTTTATCCTTGGCTTTAGATGGAAAATAGAAAATTATATTTTTGACTATATGGTTTCTTGAATATTCCGAGATACTTTTCCAGGATAATGGAGAAACAAAAATTTAATCAATTTGGCAATTAAAAAATTGCCTATTTAAAGATTTGTATTTTATTTCACTTCAGTTTTTACACCTTGAGAAGATTTATTTCATATTTAGCATATCAAAGGGATTATCAATCAATCAATTTATTTTTATAAAGCGCTTTTCACATGTTTCCATGTCACAAAGACGCTTTACATACAGAAAAATACAACATGTCCCAGGTTTGACCCACCAAAAGCATGCCAGTGGCAACAGTGGCAAGGGAAAACTCCCTAGGCTGGAAGGAAGAAACCTTGAGAGGAACCCAGATTAATGGGGGAGCCCATCCTCAACTGGCTGGCACTGGGAGATGAATTAAAGAATCTAATGTCCATAGTGTGTGATGTCCTCCAGTAGAGGAGTTCCAACACGTTGTGATATCCGGAGGAGAGGGGTGGGGGCCCAGATGGATGGAGTCCAGTCTAAAGGTCCACTGGTTGCTGTGGTGGAAGTGGAAGTGTGGTGGAAGTGATGCAGTCCTGCAGGATGCCTCAAGTGATTGCTCGAAAGAGAGCGATAGCTCATTGTTAATGTTTACCTATGGAAGCAGGATGATCTCAAAATTACAACATTTTAAAAGTGAAACTTTGTGAGTGGTCATAGCTACATATATCTATGGCAGCATACAAAGAGGGTGAGTGCCGGAAACAACACATGGCCATGAAGGTGGTCCGAACCCATCCCGCCCCACCAAGGTAGAATCCAGCCAACTAGGGGGGAACCACCAATGATGGTGTGACAACAGGAATGGTTCTTATCCCCAAAACATTTCGGATAGCCACCATCCCTTCAATGTCACAGTCCCCCTATTGACTATATGCAACAGATACGTTTTTAATCTAGCTTTAAATATAGAGACTGTGTCCGATTCCTGCACAAATTTGGGGAGGCTATTTTTAGAGATTTAGATAAATATTTAGAATACATTTAATTCATAACATGTTTTTTAATTCATTGATGTTTCAAGCAGCATATTTAAGAGCTTCCACAAATTCCCACTGTAAATATTTAAATCCCAGTTGGTTATCTACATGTTATACTTATCTATTTTTTATATTCAATAAAGCTGTGTTTCCGGGAGTTTACTTGAGTTTGCAGTTAATATTGTGGGCCGTCGTCTTTGAACTAATATTTAATGCAGTCTGTTGTTCAAAACTACTACATTTGGTTTACATTTGGCTTTTCATAAATTGACTGGGTATACTTGCTAGATTTTATACAGAGCTGCATAACTATTCAAATTAATACTGAAATACAATTCATTCTTAAACTTAAACTTAAACACATGAGCGTATTTGATAGCTTTTCCTATTCATGAGTAGAATAAATAATACACTTACAAAAAAGAAAACATTTTAATAAATGTGTTTAGCAGGTTGTCAAAGTTTTTATTTGGTAACAGCCATGTGTTCATAACGCAAAGAAGTGTTGTATGAATATATTTTTTTTAAAAACAAGCTAGAATCTGTAAATCATTATGTTTACATTTAGAAACATTGCACTTAGAAGAAGAACAAAATATTTAGTTTGTATTCAGTGGAGACATTTTTCACAATCTTTAAAAAAAATTTGAACCCAAACAAACTAATAGTACCACTGTCAAATAAACAAAACCATTGGATATGACACAGACCAGTCTCTTTCATGACTGACATATTTGCTGTTGGTTATTTACATACGCAATGTAATGATATATTTTACTATTAGTCAGTCACTACTCTTTTGTCAAACAATTGTCAATCATTGTTAATTAACAAAAACACATTTAAGCCTCTCTGTTTGTATTTGCAGTTCTTCTGGTATTTGAATTTAGAGTGTAATTTTAAAGCTGTTAATAAAAAACACAGGTACTACAGCTATACAAAATCGAAGTGAATCGAGTTGATTGCTGTGAAGGCATTGAATTGCCTGATCATTTCCTTTAGTTCTTGCTATTTCCTTGTCCTCTCTCTCATTTGGTTGTGGAGGTGTTGCCAGTCGGCTAGCCCGATGGAGGGTTTTCTCGACAATGAGTTAATCACAACAGCAGATTTAGAAGGCAATCACCCGTTTGCCTGTCACTCTCGGCCAAATCATGCCTAACTCTTCGTTCCAGATCCTTTCAAGCTGAACTTTAATTTTAGGGATTACAACCCCCCCGTTCATTTTAAGGAGATGGGATTTAGAGTGATTTTTGCTGATTTGGGGTTCATCCTATGCCTATTTTTACCTGTTAGTTTAAGCACTGACAGGGGAGAGATGGAGTTAAAACTCTCAAGCTTTGCTTTCAGAGCTGCATCTATCAATGGTATTGTGTATTATGTACCGTCTCAACTTTTTCAAGTTGAGAACTTCATTAGAATACTATTTCCTACAACCCTGTGCTTTCAGATGGCTCGGGAAATAAATCCTGTGTTTATTCCATTATAAGAAAGGCGATTATTATTATAAGGCGAGTATTTTTGTTTCTTCAGACGTGAATGTGGCTGTAAATGTGAATGCTTCAACTATGTCTTATTAATGGAGCGGCTCAACAACAGATTTGAAACCAGAGAAGTGAGAAAAGGGTCCAAGGATGAGACCAGTCAGGGGTTGGTTAACTAGGAATGAGAGGAACCCCTTACTCAGCTAGTGAAGCACATGCTTTAAATGGCATTTACTGTTGAGTGGCAGAACTATGCAAACACATAAATCAAGATGGATCATGGTGATTTCCAACAAATGTAATTATGTTTAGCGCTAGACTAAAGTTTGAGTATATACTCTTTTACATTTAGAGTGGCAAAGTTTATGACGGCACACTGCTACCTGCCAAAGGGCAAATAAGACCAAATGTATTTAGCTAATGCCTTCCTTTGCTGTACGCTTGGTGGTAATTTCCCTGTTGGATAGCTTTGAGATAAAAAAAAATTCACACACACATAAATTGCACACATAACGGCTGTATATATCCCTTTTTTTGATAAATCGCACAGTTGAACTTCAGTCCACATCCAGTAACTGTACAAGCTCTGAATAATCTGAAGGAGAAGCACATCAGAACTGTCATGTTTTCCTCAAATTTTACATTTTATTTGATTAAATAAGTTTGAACACAATAACTTGCCAGTCCTATTGCTCTTAAATTAATTCAGTAGTAAAAGGCGTCATGTTAGATAAAGACATGTGTTAAACATAAACCGAAAAGAAAATAGTAGTGTTCCATGGTTTCTACTTAAAATGTCATTACATTTCATTGAATTGCTATTACATTCTCATGGCCTTAGAGGATACTACAAGACTGAACAAACTATTAAATTAAAGCTAAATTAAAGCTTCCTTAAAAATCAATTTTTAATTTAATATCTTTTTAGGTTTCTTCATCATACCTTGAGAGTATTTTTTTGAGACCACTTTTCATTAACTTAATACTACCAAGACAAAATGACCTGGAACCGGTGTTATTATTTTTCAATAGGATTTTTCCAGTAGTAAGAGGCAATGGGATCCGACGCCCCTTTTCTGTGGTCAGTTGAACGCACTTTTTGAACGCACTTAGGTCATAGGATATAAAGCCTGTGAGCTTTCTTTAGATTTTAGAGCCCCCTACATTTTGCTGTTTCAAATATAGCTCATCATTCGGCTAAATTATTCGGTAAATGTGATCGCGAGAGCACAGCAGAGTATGTCGCTAATGAGCATTTCCTATTGGCTTTCCTGGTGCCTGCAGGTATTCAATGCCATCGAGAGGCACGTGCCTCCCCTCCAACCAGCGCTGAACCTCTCATGCGAGTTGTGTTGACTGCAGAGTGGAAAAGAGTCGGGTGGTTCGGCGGCAACTAGGACGGAAGAGCCTGGTTGTACTTCACCCTGCTTGTGTGTGGTGGCAGGATTTGTGGCGATGATAACCTAACATTTGTGCATTCTGGATGGGGCTTAAATTAAATTGCAACTAAGATAAACATTTGCCATCTTCAAACAGATGACAGGGAAATCAAACCTAAATTGATTTTTTTGATCAAACCAGACTACGAGTTTGTCTGCGAGTGAAATAGCGCTTCGAATATTTTTTTTATTACAAACTCTTGTATGTATTGTAGGTATCTTTTTTCCATCCATTTTTTAAAGAATTAACATTAGTTAAATACTCATTTTAAACTAAAAGGGAGCGTGTTTAATTTATTTTAAGCAACAGTTAGCCCATCAAGCTATGTAAGTGTTAAACCAGGAAGGACCACTGGAAAAAAAATTTTGTGGCCTCGGTCATATCACCAATGTTTTCCTTTTTGTTTTTTCTGTGCCCACTGCTTCTTGTTCAGCTTCCCAGTAGAGGTAGAGGGACTAACTGTTCTGATTGATTATAGTGGGGCCTCGTGGTCAAGCTTAAGGTATAGTTTAAGGTTGTGTGTGGCTTTCTGTTTAGCAAACTGTGTGCAGTGATTAACTTTCTACCTTTGGGGGAAGCTGGAGTACAGAGGGGTCTCTGTAGAGAAGCAAGAAGGGGGAGGAATGTAGAAAGGGTATTTAGTGTGTTCACCTTTGGTGTTTAAATCTGTGATTTGTGAAATATATTTTTTTACCTTCTTTACCTACCTAGGTACTCACCTTGCCTTGATTCGCTGGGTGATTACAAACCATGGTGAGAAACGATACCCCTGTTTCTGGTGCAGTCTGCCATTGGTTCGGGCCCCCCACTGGAGAGTGCACCATCTCATTCAGGTAGGATACTCAGGGTCAATCCGTTTGTTAAGAGTGTGAGCAGGGAGGATATCTGCAGTGATGGTGTCCGGGAAGGACAGTATCCAAGCCTCCTGTGTTATGCACAAGGATGCGTACCTGATGCCTTGCATTAACAAATATAATTAACAGATTATATAAAGTAGAATTTAATAAATTAAATCTTTCTTGAGTATTTTACCACTAAATTGGACGATCTGCAAATGTTTTAACACAATTTTAACTTTAAAATTAAAACTTTATTTACTTATATATTTTTTTAATAGTTACACTGAAAAATAATTAATTCTTTATAAATTTTACCGAATGTACAAGCATATGTCCAACTTACACCTTTCCCATTCATTCTCCAGGGTGTATTCTTTTTTCTATTTTATATACAACTTTACCTTTACTTTGTAGCAGTAGCTAGCTAAGTTTTTCAAATGGTGTAATCATAGCCCAGAGAATTTCACAGCCTAGATGTAATGTTGTGGAGAGCCTAGGCAAATAGTCACAGAAACTGACGAATGTCGGTCTGGAGGGGAGAAAATGTAAGTTTAGTTAAGTTTACTGATCAGTTGTTTTCAAATGGCC
>JAOYSI010006309.1:0-12936 GCA_025775065.1 Hiodon alosoides | reverse complement strand
CACACACACACACACACACACACACACACACACACACACACACACACACAGACACACAGACACACACACACACACACGCACACACACACACTCACACATACAGACACATGCACACACACTCACACACACACACAGACACACGCACACATACACACTCACACACACACACACAGACACACGCACACCCATAAACACACACACACACACAACAAATCTTTACTGACTACAAGCCAGGAAGTAAGACGTGAGTCTGAATAGTCCACTCTGAAAGCTGTGCACAAACACCCTGAAGGAGCCAGGAAAAAAGACCTACAGGCCTCACTAGGTAGAGTTCCTGCAGAACCCGGAAAGTATGAGTCAGAAACCATGGTAAATGCACAAAAGTACACCACAGAGATGAACCGCTTCTAACATGGAGAAGAAAAGCAGAGATCAGGAAATGAATAGCCCCTAGAAACTGACCCCTATCATAATCAACGGCTCAGCAAAAGCTTTGCAGTTGACCATTTGGAATGGTCAAGTCAGGCGTTCTGAAAAGGAAACCATAAGCAACAATTTTTTTAAGTCTGAAAAAAGAAGAGGAAAAGAAATCAGTTGCTTCACGCTAGCATAGGCATGCCGGGGAAACCACCAATGAGCAGACGGTTTAGTATTCAGTCACTGGAGAATTCCGTGTTCGCGAACCGGAGCGGAAATGACTCCGGCTCTTCAACGAGAGCTGTCATCAGCAGCTGCCGTGCGAGCGTGGAGAGAGGCCACAGTGATCCCGGCTCACCCGAACGGGAGAGACTCCTTCAAGGCCGAGTGTTATCAGCTCAGCAGTCACTGCGGCTTGTTTTTGAAACAGGAAGTTTACGATTCTCATGTGACATCTCAGACTGAAAAGAACCCAAAAAACCCACCTTATCCGAGTCAGGTGAACCCGATCCGCTGGAAGATCAAAACCCAGGCACCTCACGACGGATACCTTCGAAGGCAGTGTCTAAGCTGGGGTTTAGAAAGAGGCCAATTTGTTCAAGAAGGTCCAAAATAATATTTTAAAAGGAAATCATTTGTATGTTTTGGCACGGTGTCGATCGGGGCACAACCTATTTCACTGTTTGGCCGAGAGACCTCATTAACTGCGCAGTTCAAGTCCCTGCTGTGGGCTGCACATTGACCTGCATCTGTGCTCCTGTTTGCCTTGGAAGTGATGGCTTTTTCGTCCGGATGCCGGTCATTATCAGTTTCAAACCGATTTTTAATGTGTGACTTCCTCCCAGATGTTCAATGAAATAGGTGCTGCTGGGTGTCATAGAAACCGAGTCATAACATGCCAGTTTGGGATACGCATCTGTGAAGTTATGTGCACTTAGTATCATTTTTTGCGTCAGAGGAATTCCCTTTCGACCCAGACTTTGTACTTTGGAATGGCACTGCACAGGGAAAATGTTGTCTCGGCAGCTGCATTACGTTGCCACCCGTTGATCCCGTTGATCTGACTGTAGAAAGTAAAAAAAAAAAAGAGCTTTTCTCTTGGCTAATTGCTGTGCAATCAGCCGACTTGTTCTTGAGGGATTGTATGACACCTTGCAAGGTTCGCACCTTGCAGGAAGAGAGGAAATCATTTACTTGGAGTCCGTGCTTAAGTTAGAGCATGGATGTTTCCCAGCCATTCAGTAATTGTAAAACCAGGTGTCTTTCTTTTGGAAATAATTTATAATATAGTTTGCAAAAAAAAAAAAAAAAAATGGCGTCCTACATTGGCTATTTTTAATGTAAATGTACCTCACATGAAATCTGTTAAGGATATCTTAAATCAGTTCTCTGAAGGCTGTTTGTCCGTCTGGGCACACTCAGCCTTGAGCAGACACATCCCACAGCTGTAAATCCTGGACTGACACAGCACCGGCGTCCAGCTGTGGAAGAATGAGATTCCCCACCCACCTGCCGACCAGGGCGACATCTCACGCATGATCCAGCCCCACGCCACGCCAGGTCATGGCTGTCAAGACAGCGGGTCATGTTGAACTGTGCTGTGCTGCGGGAGACTCATTAGGGGTCAGCCATGGCTTATATTTTGAACCATGTGTCCCTCTTTTTTTTTTTTTCCTCGTTTGTTTATGTGAAATTTCATTGACGTGAATCCCATTTTGCACCCAGTTCAATCACAGCCAAGCCCAATATCGCTCCCTGGAATAAACGTATGGTCACGCAGCTACCATATCTTTCCTGTTTCATGCAATAATTCAACGGAGCTGCAGCAGAAAGCATAGCATGCGACTTATTTCACAGGAACGATGGCAGAGTATCAGGTAGCTAGTTGAGACCAGATAATTTTATTTTTTGTTTTGTGTGCTGAAATGAAAGAACCAGATTTAAATTAATCATGGGGGAAGGAAAAGGCTTGGAAGTGACTGAAAAGCAATATGTAAAATACATCTGTTGGGCCATGTGAAGATATTCAGTAGTCAATATGCTGCATATACTCCGTTCTGTTGTGAGGAAAGGTTTGAGTTAGTGGGAAATGGCTCCTGTTTTTTTTTTACACAGGGCTCCTGACTCGCTCAGTTGGTAAAGATGGAGTGCAGAGTCCTATGAGCTGGATTTCACTGGTTTGACCAGCTCATTAACCAATTGTGACTCATGGTGGTGGGAGACCCTAACAAGTGTCTCCTACCGACTTGCGGTACCATTGAGAGGGACGTGCCTCACCTCCGAGCTGCTCGAAGGCAACTGGGATTGGAGGAGCCTCATTGTACTTCCTCACTCTCCCTGCAAGTGGAGGTGGGAGTTGTAGTGACAAGCCAAGATTAGTACGATTGCCAATTCAAAATTGGGGAGAAAAGTATGAAACTGGCGATTACTAATTTATTGAAAAATAAAAATAAAATAAAAAATATATATATATATTTACAGAGCATAATCCGAGACCTAAAACTCCAGACACTGGATATGATAGCTAACTGGGCTGGACCTGCAGGTATTTTCCTTTATTCTCTGCAAAGCATGAGAAATGAATGGAATGGAATTTAAGACACAGTAGTGCTGAAAGATTCATGACCCTCTATCCTTCAGGGTGGACTTATCAGGATAATGTTGCTCTCGAAGGTATAGAACTAAGCTGCAAAAGTCAATAAACATTTTCACTCATAGCTAAACGCTCCCCCAAAAAAAAAAAAAAACAGATATACAACCATTTACCTGCTCCTCTCACACACGCCCACGCACGCATTTACGCTGAGAGAAAATGATAAAACAGCTAAAGGGTCGTGGGCAGGGGCGACGCATTCGTCAGTTCTCTCAGAGAGCCCAAACTCGCGTACGGCGAGGCGCGGCCGTTCTACCTTCAGCCTTTGCTGCTCTGGAATTTGTATTTAAACACTGACACGCAGCGGGTCCGCCAGTGGGGAGCTGGACCGAGTTCTGAAGGGAAAACAGCGCGCGCTTCGACCCAGTCAACGCACACAACTCACGTGAAAAAAAATCTAAACAAACGATGAGCCCTGGTCCTTTCCTCCCTGAACTCGTTTTCCAATCCCGCTCCATTCTTCACTTAATTTAATTTGGTTTCATTTACATTCGCTGCCCCCTTGTTGTGGACTTTCCAGTTTTTTTTTTTTTTTTTTGCTTAATAGAATCAGCATGCTTTTTTAAGGGGATAAAACGCCTCTTTTGTCACATTATCTGATTCCAGTACCAGAAAACTACGTATTCTGTGTCACAACTTCCATAAAAAGCAATCTCTCGTTTTCAACACATTGTACACATACAGTTTCTGATACTTAATCTTATAAAAAGGGCCTTTTTATGTAACAGGAAACTGGATCCTACGCCTCTGTGCTCTTTTACAGCGGTTGGTGCAGCAAAGCCATGCTGCTGCTGACTCTCGTGCCACAGATTGGAAAGGGAGGGAGAGAGGGAGAGAGAGAGGGGGAGAGAGAGAGGGGGAGCGACAGAGAGAACCCTGTGAACAATCTCCACAATGCTTAAATTATAGGCTTTTGGGTTTTTGTGGCATCCCTGTCTTTTCTGGCAGGTTACGTTACAAGTGCTTGATAGCTCTGGCTTTACGACCCGCTTACCCAAAATGACCTTTTGCCTGACAATGAAAGCAGGCCTTTATGTTAACAGTAATAACTCTCTCAAAGACTCCATATGATACCGAAAGCCTTTTTAAAATGTTTAGAATCTCATACCATTTTAAAAATGGACTTAATCCTCTGGCTCTGTTATTTTTGCCCAACACGCTTGTCAGCACGCACAGTTAACAGTTCACAATGCTTGAACGGATTTTGCAGGTTCAAATCCAGATCGTGCCATTTGCCGGTTGTGACCGGGATATCACAGCTACGGCTTACAATTGGCAGCCAGGATGTGCTGGCACAGTTGATGAATAAAAATGAATAAAATACTTTAATAACTGCTGATTCAAAATCTGTTTTAATAGCAGTGCTCAAAATGTAATGCCCAGAAATTCCGCACCATGCCGTAGTGTTTGGTACGCTCGACTATTCCTGGGAGGCACAAAGGGCCAGGCTCTGAACTTTTGCAGCCTTCAGTGCATTCTTCTACCCGAATCCCTCAAGTAAAAATAGACAGCACAGCTACAAATGGCAGAGATGATTAACTAAACACGGATATTAATAAACACATAAAGGCCTATTTCAGTTAGTGCCTATTTTTGTATGAGAGACTGACCTGAGAGCAGATTTATGATTGAAACCCAAATTATTTTATTAACCCTGATGAGGATGATTGGGCATTTCCTTTGCCCTAGCTAGTATGGACCAACATGCTAACTGGTGTGTGGAGTTCAGCACCCAATCGTTTTTTTCAAACGCTGAGGACCGTACCACACTCACGGAAAACTTTTCAATTTGATCCAATAGCCCTGAGAAACCGGAAGAGGTGGCGGGTATCGTGTTTAGAAGAAACCGCACCAATTTAAATTCTGCCAGCAGTGTCTAACAGCGCAACCCAATTCAATTATGTAAATCAAAGTTGTCTGGGACTAATTTAATAGCATCTCTTGGACTGTAAAAAGATAGGGTAAGAGTCCCAAAATCTTTCTCTATATGGAGAGATGTCAGAACCGCTTGTCCTGGACACAGCACTGAACGGTGGAGCGTGATTGGTATCTGACTGGATAATTTGAGTGTCTCTGTCTCCCAAACCAACTTTGGAATTCCTCGAATAACAAGGGCAGCTGGAACATTAAAACGGCTTGTATTTCACTCCGGACGACAATTTGAGGAAGACAACCCCGCAAACAGAGGGGAGCTTTGGACAGAGAAGCAAAGGTCTCTGATTTTTGGTTTTGCATCTGGGAGCCTTTCCCAGATCTGGCCTTTCATTGCCTAGCTCTCAGAAGTGAAACATGTACTTTCATTTTGCAAGTGTGAGTATGTGTGCATGTGGGTCTGTGTGTGCATAAGAGTCTTTTTTGTAAGTCACAAGAACTTTATGTATAGATGCCAGCAGTCTAAAAATAAATCATAAAACAATTCTCTCATCCGTCAATGATCTCATCCTTCTCTAAGAACACTTGAGTTCCATTGAGTGTGGTTGTGATTGGTGGGTCTAAAAAACAGGACGGTTTGGACAGTGTGGTGCAGAACTGGTGCAGTGAAAATGTGGGTGGGATACTGTGGTGCTGTTGCGACAAACGGTTGTGGTTCAGCGGTAGTTTTATTGTGCTTGTGATAGGTGGAGGACCGTTGCGCCCATCAAGTGTAGAGGCCCCTGCAGGGGTCAGTATTGCAGCAGATATGTCCCACAATACCGTATGGGAAGATGTATCTTTCCCTGCACTTAAAACTGTAAAGTATCGCTTGACTGTTTTCAGATTTACTCCATATTGACCTCCTGTTGCGATTTCAGCATTGGTCATCTTGATTATAATGAAAACACATTGCCTGCTTGTGAAGTATGCTGTGCGTCTATCGAGACGTTCTGATAATCGCATGCTCGCTCTGTGTGGGTTGTTTACATCAAAGCCACCGTCTCCGTCTTCGCTGCGGCTCTTTTCACTGCGCTTTATTTAAAGGCTCAATAACAAACACGCTGGACGGCACAAGCATTATTGCCCCGCCTCTTATGGAAGCCATCTGTTTCATATTCGCTCACTTTCAGTACAAACACAGCTCTTGCTCCCACACCCAGATATAAAGGCGGGGCCAGACAGGGCTTTGAAAGGTCCCTTGACCAATTTTCCAATCTCCCCTGACTGAGGCAATTTATGCCAGAACGTTGGTTGTTTAAGCGTGTTAATCATCTTAATATTAAAATGGCTGGAGGAATAATATTAAAATGGGTGTGCGGCTCTCATTTTAATTTGATTTCAAATGTATTGTTAACGGTTTGTTTCCCTTTGTTAACACCAAGCAATTAATTAATTAATGTCACCCAGCGTATCATAGTGTAAACAGGAAGTTCAAATGCTCTGCACTTTGTCGTTTCTTTTTCGAAGGAGAACTACAAAAGCTTATTTTCTCCCCCGGGAGGTTGAGGCCACCAAAGTCCAGTCCAGTCCGAAACCGCCGGGGTCATTTTAGGTACACCGTCTACTTGGGAAATATTAAAACCATACCTATTGTTTTTTTTTTCCTCCGCAGGTCAAGCAGAAAAGTTTGGTCTCATAGTGTCCCGGGACGTCTTTTAAATTTACATGACATTACCAAGTATCAAACTCCCAATACTAAATGCAACCCCCAGCCTACATATCTGCACTGAGGAAACTGGCCAGGGGTAGAGATTTACAGCTCCACTGTTTCTGCATGGGAGTTTCTTTATCCTTTACTCTCTTCCCTTTCTTGATCGCAGGTGCAGTTTCTGTGTGGAAAGAGCAACACACGGCCACAGACGCCCCACCGTCATTCCGGCCTCATAGGCCGACTAAGACATTACTTTGATTTAAAAGCAGCTTTCAGCGATGGCTTATGTGTCTTCTATTTGACTGCCTCACATTTCTTTTTGGCATTGATTTACGTCCCTGCTCATAAACGGACAACAGAGTTGTAGTTTGAACGTATCGATTTCAACGTATTTTTGAACTGTGCTGACATCCATCAACCGCTAACAGACACAAAGGAAATGTAAATTGACAAATTATCCATAAAACAAAAATCCCTGTTAATTCTAGTAATACGTAATTCATAGTTCGCTACATGCAGGAAACTGTGCTGCTTTGACTTTCACTGTTAACACCTAACGCGGGTGCCAAATACTCATGGACAAGTTCACCCTCAGCGGTGCTCTTTCATCTAAAAAAAAAAAAAAAGAAATAAAAATTTTTAAAACCAATGAAAATTGATCCCCAACAGGAAGGAAGCAGTTCTCACAGTTCTGCGATTCGGTGGGAGGGATGTGGCTTGGGTGGGGAACGCAAAATTTTAATGGGGTCCCCATGCAGTCTGCGTCTCTCATCCCAGATGTGGGGAGGAAGTCCACATCTGTGTTTGTCTGAGCGCTTCCCACCTGCGCGATTTCAACACACACATGCTGTTTGTGCTCTTTGTCGACGCAGGACACGTTTTATTGTCCCGAAACTATGCAGGCGGTTAGAATTTAGTGAAGATAATAATAATAAAAACAATCTTTTGGACCATGAATTCTTCCCGAAGAATTATTCCCCCTGTCAAAAACAACAAATCATAATTTTGTTTTGCGTGCAAATTTCCTTGGACAATCCCACATTTCTTGTCTGAAAAATGTCTTCTCTGGTTTATTTTCAGTCTCTGTTTCATATTTTTATTGATAAAGAATTTGGTAAGCACATATTCAGACTGTTGCCCATTAAGCTCTAAGCTATTTTCCGGTTTAATTGATATAATAAAAAATAAAGCATATGCAATCTTTCCTTGGGAACCGATGTTTGCTGAGAGCTGAGTGGGTTGAGAATTCCTTGCAAAACAGAGCCAAATCATTTCCTGAAAGAAATTCCTCCGACTTTAACTGAACTCATCATGCATCATGAAAATGTCCTTCTTTGTATACACAAGTGAAGTTAGTGAAAACAAACTTACAAGAATGCAGACCGTTGACTAGACTTAGTATTCCTGCGTCGGGTCGCCGCGGCCAGTGGAACAGAATCAGGTAGATTTCCCCGCTTTGCTCCTTTGTCGCATGTCTGACCTAGCAGAGCTCTGGCCAGAAGAGGTTGATTCCACTGTTTGCCTCCCATGGCTCATTGCTACCCGAGGTGCTTTTGCTGTGACCCGTATCCCCCTCATCTCTCCCCTACATCACTCGCCTAGGGTGGCAAAGGGCCTGGTTTGTTGGCACAGCTGGCTCATTGACACACAGCGGGGGTGCTGGTCCGATCCGGAGGCCCGGCCTCGCCAGACACCCTCCATTCCAGCCTTGAGAAGAACAGCGGCTTGCTTGTGCTCCAGGAAGGCGGGTATCAGTGGTTTCGATAAGGCCTTTGCTCCCCGTCTTCCATTCAACAGGAACTTGAGTTTGTCCCTTTAAACATCTATTGAAGGGTAACTGTAAAGGCATCCTTCAAGTAACGACTTTACCGCACCTGCTCTCAGTATAGACTCTGACTTTTACCTTCACGACTGTGGACGGCACGGTTAGAGAAAAGAACACATGCTGGCAAACCTCTTCTTTGCGTGCACAGAGCACACCGCCAACTCACTGACACAAAAGACTTCAGCACTTCCTACACACTGGAGAATGTAGGATCCCTCCCAGCAACAGGGATATAGGGTGCAAAAGGGGTCAGCGGGGTCCGCATCTGCTGGAGAGCCCAATTCTTTTCACAGGGCATGAACAGGGCAGGCCCATTCCGCTTGGGCCATTGAGACTATTGTAAACCGAACAATTGTGTCTTAAAACCTGCAAGCTGCAGGCGTGTTCTCTTGCCCCAAATGTTCTCTACTTATGCTACTTAAACTCCAAGGTCTATTGTTCTGTGATTGATCCTTGGTGTTGGTATGGCACCACAGTAGACACCAATTAACTTCACTTTACAAATACAGTTTAATTTTCTTCTTTTCAGTAAACAATGCTGTTTTATTGTACCCAGTAGATGTGAAATAGAATTTTGCTTGTTCAGCGGTTCGTAGCTACGTACTACGTGAAATTTTACTAAAGCCTAAAATAACAGACTAGAAGAGAAATAGTTTGAACGCAGGGCTTGAGGATTGTGCTTTGGTAGTTTCCCTGCGTAAGTAGCAGTTAAATGTTCTCCCACCCCAGTGCTTTAGAGAAATGGACACATCATTGGAACAGTGAGAAGCACAGGCACACAGAGCAGTTAGCCTGCATAAGAGTTCTGAGACACTCTGATCATTGCAGCCTGACAAACTGTTGGAACCTGGGATGGAAGTCAGGATGACATATCTCCAACGGTTCAACTCCTTTAATTTCCAGGAAATATTGCGTTGCTTTCAAAGTCCTTTCTCCAAACGGCAGCATCCATCAAAGCTGAAATTTGTTCGGGTCAAAAAAGACAGGTAACTTAAATCTGAATCAGTGTCAAGAGACCTCACATGACCTCCTCAGAATGTATATCCTGTAGCCACGCTCTTGTCAGAGATCTGAATGCCAGTATTCATCAACTTAAGAAAAAGCATGAATCTGGGTTGTTGTTTTTTCCAAGAGGAGATTGCATCTGAGATAATGTTAAAAAAGTATGTTTAGCTGTCTAAGGAAACACAAGGTAATCTTATATAAACCACCCAAAACTCATAATTTCCGAACGTCTAAATTGTTTTGTCGTCCGTCTCATTTATATATTTTAATCTTATTCTCTAATCTCCTCTTCTGCCCTTCTTCATAGTTGTCTTTTCCGAGCCATAAGGAAGCAGTCATTTTGTTATTGTCTTGTTGAGTTACTTCTTTTATTGAAAAGTACTGAATGGTTAAAACAGACCAAACGGAGAATGTGGAGTGAAAAGGGGACATCCCGTGGTCGGGGGGGCCACACCTTGTTCCGGCCCTGCTGGTCTCAGCGGCCCCGAGTTGGAATGGCTCACCCCTGCTGCGGGGCTAATGCTGGGGCTACTTGTGTGTTCCATCAGCCCTGACTCCTGGAGCCCTACCCCAGGCGGGCTCTGTTTACTGTTAACGGTTTTTTCCAGTCTGGGAGCCCAGGACATTCGAGACTGGCTGCAGTTCACAGGCGGTGGTGGATAATAAATTTGGATAGTCTTCCGCTGCTTGTTTGAATCTTTCGTCGGGGGTTCCTTAGTGCTCGTTTGATCCCGCGGTTATCGAAAATAGGCGCGCTTAACGCTACTGTTTATCTCAGCTGTTCCCGACGAGCCTATAAAAATGAACCTTGTCTGGTCACAACAGAAACATTTATTAAAATGCCGTACCAATGTGCTGTAAAAATGCACGTTCACTGACGAATGGCAAAACCTGTACGCTAGCAAACCTGCGCCGCACGGACCACAGGGGGGAAATAGAGAAGAGTTGCTTGCTTTCCTGGAGGTGAACGGCGTAGCTGGACGAGGCAGATTTGTTTCTGCGATTGAGCGAACGAAGCGATCGCTTCCTATTCTCAGCATCACAAAGGGAGTCGTTTTTCAAGAAAATGAAAAGTGGACAAAAGAGCCCCTTGAGCGTTTGAGCAGAATGTGCACTTGTAAAAGCTGAGGGCTTAACCCTTTCTGTCTGCTGATGAAATTTCCAATTTCTCTCTCTCTCTCTTTTTCTGATACCACCAACCTGCTCCTAAGGCACAATTACTTTCCCAGGATCCTTATGTCATTTTTGCAGAGTCGCAATCCGTTCCATGTCCTCTTATAAAGTTTCCTTGTTTATTTGTTTTCCAGGACAGCCAATAAAGAAATGCAATACAAATATAATCTTTCTACTTGCTACCAAACTGTTCAAGTGTCTCACCATTCAGGAGGTACATTATTTTTCAAATGCATTCAGGCAAACAAAATTTAATGATGATGTAGTTTGTCCTTAAATTCACTATTTTCATGTCACTTGAGTTGTTTCTGCTTTTATTCATGGTGTAAAATAAACTTTTGCAGTGTAAACGATTAAATGGTAAATGGTGACAGTTCTTTGGAACCGCGGCATTACCGCCGACATCGCCGCCTTTCAGACTAGATGAGCGATTGCAGGAACACAACAGCTAGGTGGCATCTCCGCGAGTGAGGCCCACCGGCCTGGTAGCTAGCGCTCGCCATGCCGAATGTGCTTGTTTATTTGGTCGGTCCGTTTGTTTAGTTCCCCGCCTTATTTTTGCAGCTGTGAGTGCGCCCGCGCGGGGCTCCGGCTCCCATCTCAACAGATGTTTTGCCCTGTCAGTGTTTCCACTGACTCTCTGCCTCTGCATTAGAATCAGCATCCGCCGATTAAATGCACCTAGCAGCCCACTTGGCAGGCCCTCTCCCCTGCGTACCTTCTATCCCTGCTAAAAACATTGACCGCATATGCTTCTCATGCAGGATTTGAAGGTGCCGTGCAGTGTTTTCCAATTACCGACCTCCCTGTGCAGATTCAATAACCGCTTTCCTCTCCCAGGCTCCGCTCCGCTCCGTCCAAGCCAGCCTCTCCCTTCTCCACGTGTCCTCAGTTCTCTTGGGGAGGCGGGCGATGCGTTGCATCAGGTGGGGCCGCCGGCCATCGATCGCGTTTGGTTGGGAGTGCGTCTGGGCGCGAGTAGGGGCGGGCTAAGACCTTCCAGTGGTCGACGGAGCGCCGCTTCTCTAAAACTCCGTCTTGGTCGTCTCAAGTTTTGCGAACACAACTGCACAAGTTAGTGACTCACTTAGGAGTACATGTTGTTCATTTCCATGATTCTGTAGACATTTTTATCCTCTGTGGAAGGGTGTAATGCAATAACACCTTGCTCTGTTGCCTGGACTTTGTGTTAAGAAGTAATAATCTGATTGTCTGGCATAAATCACGGGTGAAAATGGTTAAATAAACCAAAAGTGACGGAACAATTCAGCATACCGCTTTGAACACACACTTAGTCAAACAGCCAAAGGCAGAGGGGCTTGCCGCCGACCGACCTGCCTCGGACTGACCTGCCTCGGACCGACCTGCCGCTGACCGACCTGCCTCGGTATGACCTGCCTTGGTCTGACCTGCCTCGGACCGACATGCCGCTGACCGACCTGCCTCTCGGACCGACCTGCCGCCGACCGGCCTGCCTCGAACCGACCTGCCTCGGACCGGCCTGCCTCAGACCGACCTGCCTTGGACCGACCTGCCGCCGACCGTTCTGCCCCGGTGCTCTCTGCTCGAGGCAGCCCGTGAAAGCACCGCTCACTGTCTCCTTCCCTTCCTCTTGGCTCCTTGAACTCGTCCTTCAGACGCAGGTGTTACCTCACGACCATGCGTATTGAATGACCTCCTCCTAATCCCTGCCTGAAGGAAGGTGTTCCTGGGACACTCTCCAAAACTCTGACACTCTTTACACATGATGAGGATTCTAATCTATTCCAGAGCCGTGACTGCAGACAGTGACCCAGGATGGAGTAGAAGAGGAAGAAAAAAAAGTCATCTGAAAGGCATTCGTCTTCACTAAAGAAAGCTCAGCTCCTCTTCAGAATCTTAATGATTAAAGAGATTCCTTATTGTCCAAAGGGGAGGTTAGGCCAACTCAAGGTCAGATATGACATTTCCTTACCATGCACAATAGCGAGGGTTTTTAGTTTATAAGGTTTAAATAATTTAGACAGTGAACATACTTTTTTTCTTAACTGAAACCATATGCCTGTTGCTGGACCAAAACAACACGGTTTGAGCATCTGTTATGTGTGGAGAGGCTGTGAAAATGAATAATTATATTTTTTGAAGTTACTATAATAGAGGATAGCAACAGAACTGCTAAAAATCTAGTCTGGCGGTGAGAAATCAGAGGAATGCAGTTTTTGAATCATTAATTGTGTTTTTTTTTGGAACAGAGTATCTCGGAGATCCAATTAAGCTTACGATTACAAGCTTTTGGTATCGTCGCGATTATATAAAAAA
>JAOYSI010006308.1:0-12936 GCA_025775065.1 Hiodon alosoides | reverse complement strand
CCCCCCCCCCCCCCCCCCCCCCCCCCCCCCCCCCCCCCCCCCCCCCCCCCCCCCCCCCCCCCCCCCCCCCCCGTAAGGGAGGCCTTTTAACGCGCCTGTCCATAAACAAAGCAAGACCCCAAAGTTTGCTTCATTTGTGATGTTCAGTTGATGTTCGATGGATTAAGTCAACTAAAGACCCAAATCTGAATTCAAACAAATAACTTGAATTACTGAATGAAAAAAAAAAAAAATGAAGAAAACACCAACGTTAGCCTTTTCAATAGAGCAAATACCATTTATTACCAAAAGGCCAACTTCTTTATCAACATGCAAATAACTTTAGCTGTACAGCATTGATAAATATAGAAGTCAAATACGTTTATCGCAGCTGAACAAAGTTTTTCCGCCCAATCAAAATGTAAACTGTGGCCATGTCCATACTGTAAGAAAACCAGCTCATTTGCATTTCCAGTTGGCTGCATTTCCATATGCTGGAGACAAGCACAACAACCCCCGCCGCCGCCCCCCCCCATTCACGGCACCAGTCCTGCCATGGGAACCCACTCTACCGGCAGGGAGAATAAGTCACCCAATGCCAAACGCTATTTACAAACACAGGCAGAGCAAACCATTTGAGGCTATACACGTTTTGGCACCGAAAAGAATCAAGAACTTAAGTGGAGACTTTAAAACGACGATCACCTCCCAGTCTGAAAGGCTCTGCAAGCAATCAGAGAGAGACAATGTCACCATAGACTCACTAGTGCTAGGGCAAAGCCTTCAATTCCAGATCAAACTCCAACTTTTACCGTTACAGGCAACAGTCGTACCCCGTAGCACGGGGGAAGAGAAAAGTGACACCGGTTCCAACCGCACAGCACAAGAGTCACATAACATCCTGCTAACGGTTAAGGTTGTGAAAAATATCTGCGGCTAACCGGGGCTGGCAGCGGCACTGTAGTCCTGCTGCAACGACACAGCGGCGTTGCGGGAACGCCGGGTGTGAGCCCGGGTACGGGGCCGTCTGCAGAAACCTGCGAGTGAGGAACACCAGGGCAGGAAGAGAACTGAAACCCGGCCGGGCCGGGCCGGGCCAACCTGAAGCCCGTTTCCCAGCCCGCCGTGGCTTTCCGCGGGTCTGCGGCCCACGCGAAGCGAGCTCCTGCGGAGGCCACTGTACACAGCTGAGCCTGCAGAGAGGAGGTCTCCTTTGTGCTCTCATGGAAGGGAGAGAACCCCCTCCGCTGCCACCTCCCCGCTACCATTCTTCTCCACTCTCAATGAGGGGATTAAAGTAGCTCTTTTGGGCCAGAAGTAGCGGCCGCCTGCGGAGTTGGTACGCCCTGCAGGAGCACAGGCTTCGAGCGGCTGGCGGCTCGGACGCGATCCGCAGTCACGCTCAAACGCGGAACCCCTCTCCGCCATGCCTTGCCAAGAGATCACTTCAAATTCAGGCTGAAAAGAATCGAGTCGGACGGTTTTGAGACGAGAGGGAGCGAGAGTGCGGTTACTCGGGAGAGATATTCCCTCCTCTGTACTCGTATGTAAAGCAGGGTCACAACGGGCTTATTCGACACAATAATGCTGATTACACGCTTATGCTAATTATTACACACAAATCAGTACAGTAGCTTTATATTCAACCCAATTGTCGCAGACGCTCCCGTCCTGGGCTCCTTAGGAGGGGAGGCTATAAATATTACAGAGTAAACTACGGCGGAGGGGGAGTAATTCCCAGGGCTAATTCACATCCATTAGGGACTTCAGTCCTTATTACATACGGCAAACGAAAACGAAAACAAAAACAAGAGGCGCTGCCCAATCGATATAAACTTTTACCTTATACACATTATTACACGTACTTACTTGAGCATCCAGCCGAGTTTCTAACGCACAGCGAAGATGACGCTTTTACACCGACAAAACTCAACTGAGGCACGGCAATTAAGCCCGCATGGACTGGGGCCCTTTAAGGAACCGTAACGACAGGTTTTCGTCTTTGCAGAGGATAAACGTCGGTATATCGGGAGAGTTTAAAGAAACGGCTGGGACAACGTCATTCTCATTGTTCACATTCACAGTGTGAGGACTGTGTTTTTCCAAGACACACACGGACACCATTTATTGGACGGTCTGCAGCTTCCTATGAAGGAAAACGATATTTTGTGCAAAACTAAAATCTTTGGTAAAATTATATGACTAAACAGGACTGCCCAATCACACGAGCAACATTTCCTAACATTGGCTTACCCGTACATCACTAAACATTCACTTACCTAGCTAGTTTTTTAGTCCAGAACAAAAACAAACTGATGTCCTGGGACACCGGACTACCACCCCCATGTCATGGTATATACACGGTAGTGATGGGATATAATAAAAGGAGGGCTGAATTTCAGGACAAAGGCTAGTCCTCCTAAATGATGTTTCAGTCAAAGAGACTAATGTCGCCACTTAAAAAAAAAAACTAAAAAACTAACTAATAAGGCTAACCTATCACCATTTCCAAGATTACTAGCAAAATTAGGCAACGTTAAACCTTAAACATAACCGTGAAAAACCATAGGTTTAGAAATAATGACTGTGTAGTTGCAGAGTTGAAAGTAAACAAACAAACAAACAAACAAAAAATAAGGTAAACTAATAAAATCAACTGTATGCAGTTGAGAATAAAGAGGATTGCCAGAGGTTGCAAGAGACCCGTCTTAAACCCGTTTGCGAGGTCATTGTGACCGGAGTTATCTTAGTTCCTGCACACGCATATTTGGATGCTATTTTGCGGTCAGGAAAGGCAGCTTACACAAGGTGATCATTATGATCACACTCAGCTTTTGTGCATTTATAAAACAATATACAAACAGAGGAAGTCAGTAGCTATATTTCACTTTAGCGATGCCATTAGACGAGATTTAATGCAGCGATGCATTAGCAAGCTAGTCGACTGGATCAGCAGCAATATCTTGAGATATAACTGGTCTGGGGTAAGCTAGCAATGATAGTTTAGCTAACTAGCTAACATTGGTTGCTAACATTCTGCTTTCAAATGATCCATCAGTCATTTCTCAAGTGGCATATTTTAACCATAGATTGTTTTAACATTCAGAGATTATTACGCAGTCAATAACAGCTCTCCGTTTCGCTAGCAAAGCTAAATATCACAGCACTCCGGACCAATGTCGTCACGCACCCAAGAAGGGCGTGTCAACAGAATAGAAAGTTTGAATGGGTAAAACGGCGCAGATGAAGGAAGTGGGGGAAAAAGCGGATTTTTCCGACCTTTGCCCATAACCCTGTAGCGGAGGCTCGGAATCGCAGATGCACCTCTGCATAGACTACCAAAGAATGTATAAGCCCTGAAAAAAGAAAATACAACACCTATTCAGATTACAAAGCCTGTGTCGCACTCAAACATATACCACCAAATTTGTAGACTACTACCCAATTAATCTAGCAACCCAATGAAAAAAAAAAAAAAAAGTAGTAATAAGAAAAATGAATCTCGTTCTTGGCTATTTTACATGTCAAAATGCGTTTATCTCATCAGTAAAGACTCAAGATAAATCAACTCCTTCACAGTACAGTACAGACTCATTCCATTAAAACCTGTATAGACACATTCCTGTCATCTGCCCCTGTATTGACAAGTCAGAACCATTATGCAGTGTGTAATAACATTACACACATGGGATTCATTTAAGTGTCGACATCCATCTAAGAAAATATTTTTTTAAATCAATTTAACCCTGGTTGAAATTTGCCCCTCAATGCTTCATTGAAAAAGGAAAAAAAAAAGTTTTAAAGACACAAAAAAAATCCATTTCACTTACTTAATTGAAAGATACACTCAATTCATACACTTAAATCGAGTCTGAACGCTTCACAGATTTTTATCTTATCCCAGGAAGTGTGACTATACTCTGGGTGGCAAAGTATATATGACCAAATCCTACAACAACAAAAAAACAAAAAACCCCAAATAGGAAAAGTTACACATAGAAGACTGAGCATAAAATCTCAGCCTGGGATCACTCTAACCCCCAACCCCCAACCCCCGACCTCCGACCCACACAGCTAGCTCTGCCAGGACCGGGACTAGAATCACCCAGGGCAGAAAGGCTCCAGCCGCATTCATTCCCAAAAATCCAGGGCGGGATATTTTCCGGGTTCGACGGCACGTGCCCCATTCATCAGATAAAGTTAAAAACTTGTCAGCAGGACTTACACCGCCGCACGCGCCAGTCAGTGTGTTCAAAATCACTCATATAATCAGCGAGAATTTACAACTGAAATGAACCCAATCTAAAAGTTCATGTGGTTTCTCCGTTACCGGGACAGCTGTAGGAAATGAGAAGGAGCTGGGTTGGTAGGTCACTTCCGGGAAGATATCCTGTCTCCACAACAACCGCGGTGTACTTCCTTCTCATTCCAAAGACTGACATTTTTACTTTCATTTGACAGCGGTTACTTATTCCTAAAATCTGTACTTTCTTTGTCTTGTTTCTTCGACATCCCGTGAGAACTTACTTTTGTACCAACTACACCTTTCCATACATACCTCGGGGAGAATGTGCACAAAAAAAAAAAAACTAAAAGAAAGATCTTCAGTCATACGATTTAAAAAATAAATTAGAAAAAAAATTATTCTAAAAAGGATGAAAGCACACAGACACATACATACATACATACATGTACACACATAGACACATACATACAAACATGTACACACAGACACATACATTATATACATACATACACATATATATAGAAAGTAACAAATAAATATCTGAAACAAACTGAAAGGTCAACAGCAGCCCAAATTACATACATCCAAGCTGTGGAGCCAGAGGATAATCAGAAATGTATACGTCTTCTTTTAAATATACTAGTATCTTACAGAAGCAAGATCCAGACCATGGTTCTGGCCAGAACTGAACTCAAGTGGAGCCCAATATCTGGAAAGACCTGGAAACCAATCATTCTAACGACCACGCAAATAATTTGTGTCCATAAAGTCTGGAAACACGTACATAGCAAAAATGTGTTAACCAATAGTTTCCTGCAATGGAACACATCCTGGATTTGAACTGGAAAAAAACAGCCAATGGGGTACTCTGAAGGCCTCACCTGCCTATGTCTGACAGAATGGCATAGTATGCTGGTTAGAGAACACCACCCTAAAGGCTAATAAAACCATATAACCAAAGTGACAATTATAAAACACCTGTCTTGTTATCACTACTTGCTTGTGAAAAGGGAGGTTTGGAAAGCCTGAAAAATAGCTTACCTCTACAGATTTAATACCAATGAAAGATTTTGAATGGCAAAGTTTTTTTTTTTTTAAAAGGACTGCTGGTGTTTTAGGTGTTGACTCACACTTGAATGACACAACTGACACACCTTCAGGGCCAAGTATACTTTCACATGCATCTCACAACATATGTATGTGTAACCTGCATGTTTTGGCACAGAACCCCTGACACTCGTCTCAAGGGCTAAATAACGTCACATCGCAAACATATTCTCCATCCCATTGCTTATAAGCTTCTGACCATGTTTAGCGCTCTCTCTCTCTCTCTCTCTCTCTCCCTCTCTACTTTTTCCTCCTCTGATATGAAACAGATCAATCCGGCAAAGGGCTTAATTTCCAGTAAAGTCCTGATAGCTGGTTATAAGTAGAGTTTTAATGAATGCCAGGTTAAGGGAATACTTCTCAAGTTTTTGCAGAAAACGTAGTATAACTACTTTATTTTCTAAATAAATAAATAATTATTTTCCCCGAGTAATTTAATAAAGAGTATCTAATGGTACAGAAAGGGGTGTTTACTTCCGGCTCAAGTACTTTTTTTAAACATAAACGTACACAGTGCTTTAGAAACGCCATAACCGTGACATTAGTTTCTACTAACTGGTCAGTTGCGAGAGACTTAAGTCGTACTTAACTAGTCGTTTTAAAAAGTACCGGTACTTTCTCAATTAAGCAAATCAAACTGGGGGCTAACGTACCAAGCACCACAAGATCAGACTGCAGACTGTACCTCGGATACAATTCATTAGTCCACGTTACTCCATTTTCCACTACCGTTACGGTATTCAAGAAAAGTTGGGAATAAAACTTCTGATGATGGAAATAACTATCAGATGTAGTTTGGGTCCCATCTTTTACATACAAAGGTAATCAAAATTTAATAGATTTCCCGTTAAAAACATTCTCACAATCGTCTAACTCAAGGAATTTCTGCCAACTTCCTTGCTAAATGTCAGGTCGCTAATAGCTAGCCTGCCAGAGAATACAGCAACTGACTATCGTTACATTATAATAATTAGGTAAAATAAGATATAAATAAAATACTGTTTAATGGCTACAAAACGTCAATCGTATATGTACATGGGCAACGACACATTTGTGTAGCGTTCATAGTGGTCGTTTCTTAGCTAGCTTGCTAGTATTTTCATCAAAGCATAGCAGGGTTGTTTTTCTTGTGGCGAGATCAAGGGTTGCCCACGCAGTTCTGCTGATTGTAATAATGACCAAATAATAAAGTATAAAAATGGTTGCCGGCACGATTGTGCGTTTCTCAGCAATGCCTTCGCCTTTATCCCCACCCAACTTCTTAGAACGCAGGCCAGGTTCCCTGCCCCACTGCTTGCGAGAATGATCTTGCTCACCTTCAATCTGATTTCATACGTCGTAAATCTGCCCCTGCCAACGCCGACCGTCTCTGGATTACTCACGTCAATCTCTAAAAAATTACTTGGGGGTCCATACGCGTCATTAAGATTTTGAGGTTTAGAGAATAACCTCCGTGTATCGGGTATGGCCTCGGCCATGTCTACTTTTTCCTCCCGCTACTAACCTGCAGGAGAAACCGTTTTCTACTTCCGATCAGCTGAGGAGCAGCTGACACTTGGCAATGCAGTATTTTTTTTCCTAACAAAACGCCAACGCACTTAGATATGATTGGTTCATGCGGATCTGGACCAAACAAATACTCGTTCGGTTAGAATTCTTCGTCCTAGGGTAACTTTACAAACAAGTCAGACTTGATTCGTAGCGAATGGTGGGAAATGTAGTTGATGATTTTAAAAACGAATTCTCCAAGTACATATGCATCTATTGTTTGTAGTTAATGCATGGATGGTGTAACCTGGAATATTGTCATTGTGTCCTTACTAAGATCTCGCAAGCTCGGTGGATGTTCAAAGACTTGGTTGATTATTCCCACAGTGTCTGCAGTATTCACTTTGTCATTAATGCATTAATTTCAAATATTGAGCTTTTGATGCCATTACTATATATATGTATATAGTTGAAAATACATTCCTGGATTTGAAGAATATAAATTCTTCAAATACAATTTTTGTTCTGGAAAATCCAACGTCTGCTACCAGAAGGTAGGACCAGAGTTGGCATCTCATTTTCTAAGCAGTAAAAACCAAAAAAAAACAGCTGAAGTCATGTAAATGTAATATAGCATAAAAGTTGATCCTATTTATTTATTAAGGGTTTAGGCAGACCACAAAACAGAAGGCTCTATTCAAACGCGTCACCACACTAGTTGCACACCGGTCCCATCGCGGTTTATCTGGTCCCAGAGGCTCCAGGTTTATTAGTCGAATTGTCGAGTTATACATTCAATTAATGGAAAATTATGGAAGTTAATATGGGGTGCTCAGCTTGTGTATAGGCCAGTAGGTAAGAGGGTGGGGTTTAAATTTAATACAATTAGCTTCTTATGTCTTGTGTAACCGAGCCCTTCAGCGCCCGTCGTGTTTAGATCCCTGTACGCTAAGGAAATAGAAGTGCAACCAGTCTTCTGAAATTACAGTTCAGTCTCTGACATTTCTTAGAGCCCACCTATATTATGGTAAACTCGAATTATAATTAATACAATTAATAATTTATTAATTTTATCAATGCAAAACTGTCTAATATTTAATGCATCTGACACATAACCTTACCATAACACCATTGGTGTTCTTGCTTAGAATTAATAAAGTTGTAGTGATTTGAAGAAAATGGCTGCGCGCATCACGCTTTTGGCAAAAACATGCTTAGTTAGTTTTTTTATTAAACAGAGTGTTAACAATACTGTTCGCTTTATAACTTACAATATTAGCAGAGGTGAGAGCTGTAGTAATTTGTTATGTATTTGATTAGAGTAGTTTGCAAGTGGTCAGAACCTGCCGATTTTGCGACGTCTTTACATTATCGGTATTGCAAAATATGTGTATACTTGTGGTGACATGGTTGTAAACTTGACTCAAATACTTTGCCAACTGGTGCAAAATACAATGTTGAATGCATAATCGATGCACGTCTTAGTTTTTAAACGATGACAAGCCTGAGATTAGCAAAGACATTACGAGTCATTAGCTTGACACATTTAGCAGGAAAATGAAATAAAAACACCCCAGGTCATTTAGTGTGCCAGTCCTTGATGTGGCTGTTTTTCTAGGTTTTCTGATGAATGCGGGGAAGGCTGCTGCTCCCCAGCCCACGGAGACAAATCAAGCTGTCTCGGACCCCTTGCGCTCCAGCGGACCAGTTGAACACCACTCCAGTCTCATTCAGAAAGGAGCTTTGCAAAAGGACCGACTGCAGAGAGACGTGATCCAGCGATTAGATAAATTGCAAAAAATAATCGAAGTCTATTGCAACATCCCCGTGTCCTTCACAAAAACCAGCACTGCTAACAGCCCGAAGTCAATCAACACGGAAGACGTGCCTTGTAAAGAGGAGGTATGGGGATATGTTTAAATGTTTGACTCAAGCCACTGAGTGTGTTCGCTTACAACCAGCTGAGAATGACCCAATTCCTGCTTTAAATCATTGCTCCAAATATGAGAGTGTGAGAGAAACTATGGGAGGACTGTTTTGAGTCAGGGGTATAAAAAAAAAGAATGGATAATGACAATAGTCCTTACTCCAGTAGGCTACAAAATACAATTCCTCAGAGGTATGTTTGATTAGAATAGTGGAGCCAAATACCCACGACGATGTCGTTTAATAATCTACGTCCCATTTTACTGTCTGATTAACCAACAAAAATTGAATCCATTAATGTGATATCCAGATAATATTATGTCTAGGTGGTCTCAGTGCTAAGGGGCTGAGGGCTCTTAACAAGGATTCAGGGTTGTCCTCCCCTGAGTAGTTACACTGCACCCTCACCCTGGTCTACCATCTTCACTCTAGATGGCCTAACGCAGGCTTGTCTCACGCACTTCCGTCACTAATATAACATCCTAGACGTTCCGGCCACAGCAAGATTTGAACCCCGGTCTCCCATGGGAAAAATTACTGCATTGCTAAAAGGCCCAGGCCTCTTAATGAGGCTTCATGATTGCTACAAGATAATATACCACGTATAATTAAATGCAGTTAAAATGCCTTCTTAATATTTAACAGGTTTTGGCCAGAACAATGGATTGCCGTTCCTTTCCAAAATGTAAACATGGTGACTGTCTAAAAATGTGGTTAATCAACTATGCTTAGGCCTTACAACCTAAACTTTAGCTTCTGACAAAGGTGTATGGTAGCATATGAACAAAATGGATGAGTAAAATGAACAGTTATTTTTTTATGTCATGTTAAGATATGTATTATGAGTCAGCATATCTTAAGATCTGTTTACTTTTTTTGCACAATAACCTGGGCAAATCATTCTAGCTTAAATAATAAACATACTATAACTTACAACTGGAGTTGTTCATTAGTGACTATATTAAATGCGAATGAGGTATATCCCTTGGATTGAAAAAGCTCTTAAATGTTGTGAAAGGGAAGGAAAATATTGATATTCATTTTGGTTTTCTGATCTAGTTGAGGTATGAGGCTAACCCTAACCCAGACGAGAGTATTGTCGCTCTAAAGATGTGAGAGACGTGGTTCTCACAAATTCCCTTCTTTGAGAACATCAGAAGGATGAAACGCTAAGATTCAGTACATCATATTAGTTGCTGATCTTTAATGTATTTGTCTTGCTCCGTCATTGCATGTCAGATCGCTGTTGGTGTTCAGAGTGCAGGAAACGGGCGAGAGATGTTTGGATTGCAGGACGACCTCCCGCTGGGGCGGCTCGCCCCCCTCCCCCCGCTGTCCCGCCGGTAATGAGGGGTTTCTTTTGTCTGGACATAGCTTTTAATTCGGGACGATACTTTGGAACTCTGCTCCAAACTCCAGTTCTTGAGCAATTACACTGGTTTGAATTGGGTCATGCTGCTGTAATTTCAATGTGCTCACCACTACAGTAGCGTTGCCTTTGTCCTCCGATTATAGATGATTTTGGAGAGTAGCACTTGCTTAAATATTCACCCGATTGTCACTTAATGTTGCTGCTGCGTTTCTCCATCCCATCCAATTTAATTAGATCTTATAAGTACCAAATGTTGTGGAGCATAGTCTTTCTAATCAACTGACTTATAGGTGGCCTTCTTTTCTTTTATTATTATTGTTTCTTACCTCAAAACCGTCAAAGACTTTGAAGTTAGCCGAGTTTATAAATGCCAGCGGTGGCGAAGATCGCTAAAAATAAGTTTGAGTTCGGAATTCTGTTAGAATATGAATTTGGATTACTTGAGAAATTGTGTAGTTTTTTCGGTTCATGTGCAAAGTATTTGTTCAAGTCTTCTTTGAAGATAAAAGTGGGAGGATTTAACTCTATGCAAATTCTGAAACGATGGAACATTTTTTCTATTGTTACCCCAGGTATACTATTACTATTGTTAAAAAAAAAAAAAGTGGAAATGGATTTGTATTTCATTGGGTTCAGTTGGTTCATAAGTGAAAGCACCGTTCAGAATGAAATAAAATCCACTCAAAGGTCCTTCCGAGGTAGTGTGACACTAAGTGAATTGGCACAAGGTAAAGGCTGAAAGGAAAATCAGTCACTTGCGAAACGCGGATGTGTGAGCTTTGATTTTTTTTTTTTTATTATACGGTTTGCCTCATCCCTGGCGCTGTGGACTGGTGGAAATAACTCCATTCTCCTTGTTCCTCCGCTTAATGAGTCTGGGCTTTCTGTATTTCTGCATTCTTCCGTGACCGGCTTGCTACCGGCAGGGTCAATAACGAGCCACAGAGAGTTAGTGCAGTCACTGAAAGTCACACGCTCTCATGCCAGCTCGTTCAGCTTGTTGGATGTCAAACATTTCTCAAGGCCAGGCGGGGGGTTACCTCTCAATTTGCTATTGTTAGCATCTAGCATACAGCCTCCTGTTCCGTAAACTTTGCAAATGGTGTCTTTACTGAATGTTTTGTAAATAAACATTGTGACTCTCATTATTAGAATATGCGGAAAGCGTACTGTTATTCGAGGTGCTGTGAATGATAACGCAGATTGAATGAGTGAATCTTTTCAATTTATTCATCAATGAATGTTTCTATGTAATGATTATTGTGGACACTAGCAGTTATAGATTAGACAAAAGGAAGAATTATAGAGAATAACTTGTTCTTTAATGGTTTCACAGCGTCTCCCTAAACCTCGCCCACCGAAAGGTCTCTACATTCACGGGCCTGCTGGTGAGTCATTCTGGATGGCTAAGGTGCGGCAGATAAACGACTGAACATTTACCGCCGTGTTTTATTTTCGCTCTCAATTTAGTGGGGGATCTTTTCAAATGAAACTGCTGTTAAAGAGAGGGCAGGACGCTCCTGCAAAATTACTTTAATTATGAACAGATCCAGCCTTTTCAGGAAGACCTATGGATTCACTCAGCTCGAAGTGGAAAACGTTGGCTAAAGGAAGCTTAATGAGATACTCCAGATTGCAACATATACAGTTAGGGCTTCTCCTCCCCCCCCTCCCCCCCACATCCTTCAAGAGGCCTAAAAACCGTCTGGATGGCGACTGGCAGTGATATAATGATGATGAGGGTAGGCGGGTACATGGGGGTTGGGCGGAGCAGGTGTAAGTCCTGTCAGAGAGAGCTGGAACAGATGTGCGCCACTCTGCCTGTGTCAACAGCTGTGTGATGTGCTCTGGTTACGTGGTTATGGATCAGACTGAAGATAGCGCGTGCCTCGGAGGTCATTAACCATACCACTAAACATTTTTATTTCCTGGGCTCCCGGGTATGCAGCGTTCCACAATTTAGGTTGATCAGCAGTTTAAGCGGAAAGATCCTTAAATCCTTTTTATGGGAGCTTTGTTATAGGGGTGTTTTATTTGCTATTTTAATCATTTCTTATATTTTACTTTATTTATTTAATTTGCAGGTACGGGAAAAACTATGATTATGGACATGTTTTATTCCCAAGTAGACGTTGTGAGAAAAAAGAGGGTACATTTTAATGGATTTATGTTAGATGTACACAAAAGTAAGTTTACCACTGAATTACGTCTTTTTTCAACATTGAAATTGATAAACATCAACAGTTATGTGCCAATTAAGTTTAATCTTAGTTCTGCTATTTGGCCTGCTTGTTTGACTCTGATTATGTTACTTTTTAAATATGCATGGCTCATCTAAAATTTAACATTAAAAATAAATAATATTTTTAAAACTTTCTTTTCTTAGTTTTTAAGTATTATAAGTATGAAGATCTTAGTTGTATTTATTGTTCAATTACTTTTATACTTACCATTTACCATTTATATTGTGTCTTTTATCCTGCAATCATTAAAGGATAATACTTTGTTAAAAAAATGAAAATCCTTGATGTTGATGGTGTGTTTTGTGTTTTAGGGATTCATCTGCATACACAAAACCAGCAGAAACGGCGGTTAGGGGAATTACACAAGTTCTACGATCACATCGCGCGTGTTTCTGATGAAATCAGCGAGGAAACCTGCCTCTTGTGCTTGGATGAGTTCCAGGTGAGAAACACGTACACAGGTGCTCTGATGCGTTCCACACGAGGAACACTCACACGGGTGGTTCTGTGAGTTCTAAATAAGGAACACTCGCACTGGTGGTTCTGTGAGTTCTAAATAAGGAACACTCACACTG